>OZ018385.1:53781437-53942437 GCA_963969555.1 Polydrusus pterygomalis
CGTTTTGCTCTGTACACGCCAATCACTAACGGCCAACTAGTTGAGTTTGTTGCCGATCAAAGGTTCTGGGTGAAAGTATGTTACAGTGTTGCCAGATGATATGGCACTTGTTTAGTTTCGGAGAGATGTACTGTGGTCCAATTTAGGTAGCGGTTCAATATAGGCAACCTTCCCCTAATAGGTTTTCACAGAACCTAATATTTGCGGATGAAGCTACTTTCTATTTAAACGGGGTGATTAACAGATATAATTATTGTTTCAACAATGAAGATTTCTTACCTTGAAAGGCAAAAAACATCAATGATTTATCATTTCCGCTTATTTAAATAGAGTTTTTTTTAAAAACTTTTAACAGTCGCCATTTTGACATAGCTTGACAGAATCGCGTCAAAATGATGTATCACAAGCTCTATGTTTCAATTTAAAAAAAATTCAATATCTTTATATCTTTGACAAATGTCTATAAAAAAAAAAACGAATAACGTCAAAATGGGAGCATATATAAACCAAAAAAAATTACAGGTTAAGGCTATATTAATTTTATTCCGGACTTCTGGGCAACCCTGTATAATAAAGACACATAATATAGGACACAAACTCATATTATAAATTTACATCCTTGTGACTTTATTGATTTCCTGTAAAATTGATTTAATAAAGGATAAACGCTTTTTAAATTTTACTCGGTAATAAAACAAAAATCATTCCGTAGTTTACAGATCCTCTAAATATTTTACATGCAATGTCGTAAAGGTTTTTATATCTCCGACGTTGTTTTTACGTATTTTTTACTACAAAATATAAACTTCGCTTTATATGATAATCTTAGGGCTCGTGCTTATTTTGTCTCTATGTAAAAAATTCACTTAATCTTAGATGAGCTTTATGTAGAGCTGCTTTTGTATAATAATGCTTTGTGATATTTTTATTGCAGTTATGACGTTTTCATCGACGTAAATAATTGTGGGCGCCCAGACATTGAGCCTAATGAATAAAAATGTAGCGATTGCTTTTTCTTATAAAAGCTAAGTAATTTCTTGAAAGCCAATGAATAAAAACTAAAGTAATTGCTTTTGCGTCCAGCGATTGCTTAAAAGTGTTCTAGTCAATGCTTTTTCTTAAAAAATATAGAAGCAATTGCTATCGTTTGCTTAAAATGTGATGAATAAATTAAGGAATGGCCTTTTCTAGTGTAGCGATCGCTTTCAACTTTTTAAGGTAGGTCGACCTCTCCATCATTTGCTTGGTAGCAATAAACTTTAGTTCTCCGCGGCATACACGTGCGTTACTCTTAATTTGTGTCTTCAATTATGGCTGCATATATTATGAACGTCCGTAAAAGAAAAATCTACAATGTACGTAAAAATTGCAGATAATATCGTCGCTCGCATTACGTAGGGGCCTATCTCGATTTTTGGCAAAAATTAGTTATACCCATATAAAGTCAGGGGGCCTTAACGTTATGACAAACTGGCATATCTCAATACTACATGGTTTTTGTTTTATAGTATTATTATAGTCAGGCCTATCTTAAATTATCGATAAAAATACTTTTACGTAAAGACCAAACTTAAGATTGGCCCCAATGCTATATTTTTTGTATGGGTCTTACTGGGCGAATCTCAACATATTCCTTTACGTTATAGAATATTTTTAAAGGATGAACAGTACTTTGCAGATAGGCCTTATTAATTTATTATTTATTGCAATTTTATTTAACACATAAAAGACAATTCGTAAAAAATAAAATAAATACCAATCCCATTTTTAATTTGTTATACCTCTAGAGAATAAATAATTAAATATTATACTAGCTGTTTTTAATTCTTTTGAAATTATATGTTTAGAATTTTTTTTTACAGTTTTTATTAAATAAAGATGTTTAAAGTTTAAAAATTTCGCTCCCTTTTCTTTGAAAACAAAATATTTTATTAATATCACAGGGGCCTATCTTATTTCATGTACAAATTAGAATTTGTTATTGTTTTTACGAAGGGGCCTATCTTGATTATTATTTATTTTTTACAAAAGCCGTAAAACTTCATTAAAAATTATTGTCTCATCATTCTAGATTGATTTATCTAGGAAACTGTAAAAAAATAAACCTAAATAAAAAATTGCTGTCAATGTTGTATCCAAAATAAGCACCATTGATTTCTTTAAATCGCTCTACTGAAAAACTACAAAAACCGAGTTACTTAGGCCCCTACGTAATGCGAGCGACGATATGATGATTTCAGAAAGTTATATCGATTTGACTGCAAAAATGTTGAGTGGTTGGCGAATTATTTTTTGACTGATACTGGTAAAAGGCGAGAGGGTGCACCTTTAAATAAGATTAAAGTCTTTCTGCGGAAATTGTCGGATCCGGGTTTCAAAATTCTGTAGGTGAAGAACTCGGTGTTCACCAAACTACTGTCTGTAAGACATACACTTCTGTAATGGATGCAATTTTGAAGAAGGCCAATATTTTTATTAAATTTCCTACAAGTGCTGAAGCTGTTGTGGAAGCTAAACGGTTGTGGTCAGAGAGATTTATTTATGTTCCTTCAATTTGTTAACGAATATCAATTGCTTGTCTTTAATTTCTTTATCACTACTATATCACTTTTCTCATTTTTCACTGAAATCTGCCATATCACAAATATAAGTTTCCTATTTTCCACAAAAACGTAACAGTATTTATTGTACTAAATAAATAAACCAACGCTGTTGTATTTACATCAAATCTTTTGCAAATTAGGCACCAAACTGAACGTGAAATCTATAATCTGAACAAGTGGATAAGCCACGTCTGCACTTGTGTTGAATAAGCATTGGCTACAGAGGTGTAAGAAAAACAGCGATTGCTTCAAAATTTTATTCATATCCACATCTAGCGATTTCTTTTACTTATAGCATTTACTAGTCAAGCGATTGCTTTTACTAAAAAGTAATTGCTTCAAGTAATTCCTTAATTTTTATTCATTAGGCTCAATAGTCTTAGGCAAAAAAAGTCTCGTAGGCACGCGGGCGCTGAGGTCAAGCCTGAAGTAAACAAAGTTATACCGTACATTACTACATACACTACAATAATAACGGTCATTATTTCCTGAACACTGACAGTAATACCAATTTGATACCCATGGATCGTGTAAGATCCAGATTTAAAATATGGTTCAGTGTCGGGTTGTCGATTTTCTAGATAAAAAGAAAAACAACAACAATAAAAAGCCCACCATTCCAGAAAGTTCGATAGCCTACTTAGACCCCTTTTTACCGCACACCCCTCCTTTTGTTACAAAGTAAAAGTATCCATCCCTTTTATAATAATAACCCAGTAAAAGCTATTGTGGCCTAAAATAAAAGGAACTTTTAGCCATTGAAATTGTGTTCACGAAATTTCAATGGACTGATCCAAAGTAGCGGAAGCCTTTCTGAAATTCGAACTTGCCAACTGATAAAGGATACTATTTATTTTAAGAGCTTATTAAAAGAAATTCAACTGAAACCGAAATTGATGTTTATAGTAGATGAAGTGTGAGTTTGTAACTTGGAATATTTTTTTAACAATGTTAAATTTGAAGCGAACTGGGCCAGTGCAAATGCTGATTAACTCTTATAGACCAGGGTCGATAATTTTTGAAACCAAAAAAATAATAGTAGGATGAACCCCATTGGAAAAAAAAGAGAATATAACAAAAATTAAAGGAAACATAATTTACGGGCGATCCTAGGTCGGGAAGTGGAAGGGGGTGGGTTTTTAAGGGTAGAAAACGATTTATCTCGATTTCCGGCAAAACTACAAGTCCTATGGAAAAACGGTAAATGGCAAAGTTGTAGGTAATAAAAAGATCTACAACTTTTGTATTTACAATTTTTTCACATAACCTCAAAATTTATGTGAAAAATTCAAATAACCAAGTTTTTGGTTTTATCTTTTACAAAAAAAAAATTTTTTCACGAAATTTGGTGAAAACTTACTGTTTTATGTCCCAAAGGCACTGTAATTTTTTTGATTTAAAATATTTATTTTTTCACCTTATTTTGACTTAATATCGAAGAAGCACCCTAATTTTCAATCGAAAATTCTCACGTCAAAATATCTGCATTCTTAAAAAAGTCGGTAGGCTTTTTGTTCGTTGAAATCAGTACTTTTTAATGGTGTAAAAAAATATACATTACTATGGTACATGTTCTCAAAAAATGCAAAATATTGTAGATGTATGTATTATTAAATATTAACTTTATTAATTTATTTGGTTGTTAATTATAGTAGTATATTTCGACTTACAATTTTTTGTTTATCAATGTAACTTGAAATCTTACGTTTTTCGAGTAATTAAACTATAAATTTTGATAAATAGCTCAAAATTGTACATAATGATTAAAACAAAAAACTTCGGATTCGAGTTTTTTTCGTTTCTTTGCATTTTTTGAGAACATTTACCATAGTAATGTATATATTTTTACACCATCAGAAAGTAGAGATTTCAACGAACAAAAAGCCCACCTAGTTTTTAAAAAAACAGATATTTTGACGTGAGAATTTTCGATTGAAAATTAGGGTGCTTTTTCGATGTTAAGTCAAAATAAGGTGAAAAAATAAATATTTTAAATCAAAAAATTACAGTGTGTTTGGGACATAAAAAGGTAAGTTTTACCAAATTTCGTGAAAAAAATAATTTTTGTAAAAGATAAAAATAAAAAACCAAAAACTTGGTTATTTAAATTTTTCACATAAATTTTGATGTTATGTGAAAAAGTGTAAATACAAAAGTTGTAGACCTTTTTATTACCTACAACTTTGCCAGTTAACGTTTTTCCATAGGACTTGTAGTTTTGCCGGAAATCGAGATAAATCGTTTTCTACCCTTAAAAACTCACCCCTTTCCACCTCCCGACCTCGGATCGCCCGTAAATTATTTTTCCTTTCATTTTTGTTATATTCTCTTCCTTTTCCACTGGGTTTCATCCTACTATTATTTATTTTCACTTTTTACCATTTTCAAAGGCTTCAGCCCTGGTCTATTAATATACAATTGATCATTTTAAAGGTTTTTCCAGCCAGTTCTATATGTACTAAAAATTCCTTTTAAAAGAAAACGGCAATTGTTCTACTGTTCAAAACAAAATTAAAGTGCAACAAAGGCAAAACTAACTTTAAATTGCATCGGGTTAACCAAATTGCACGTCCATTAGGTGAATTTAAAACTTCGCAAAACTTCTTAACAAAATAAGAAGGTGCCCGGTTTTTACCTCCTTTTGCAAAGTTAAAATTAATAATGGGCCTGTTAGAAGTGAGACTTTGGTGAGTTTTAACGTGATGAAGCCGAGGTGTTTTGTAATAATTACCAGGTTGGTATAGAAGTAGGAAAATCGTTTATAAAGTTTCAACTTTATTGTGGTTTGTTTGGAGAAAGGGATTTAATGAACGGCATTACCCACTTTCTTTAGGAGGACAATAGATAATGTCTCGAGTGTTGAATAGTTATGTGTTTATTATAGGATTCAGATACATCTTTTACACATCCGTTTGGCAGCAGTCCCGCCCCGGCTTCTTTTTATTTAGAAATTTAGGAACGTCATTTTATATAGGCAATTGAAAGAACATATTACATTATATTCTGTATATTGCAATGCAACGCCAGGTCTTTTGTTTCATTTATTTTCCTAATGCCCGTCGTATCTATTGTAATGCCTACCAATATTCCACAATATATATTTCCAACAAAATGTATACCAATCTCTCCGAAACAGTATTTCTTGGAAGGATTTGACATAAACAAGATTATAGGATGAAAAGTCGGGATTTTGGGTGCATCCGAATGAGATTTAGGGTTTATCCCTTCGGCTTTTTGACTTGCGATAGTGTAAAGATGGGATTATTTAAAAAATATGTTACAAAGGTGGTGCAGATATGCTAGATTAATATTTTCACAAAAGAAGTAATTTAACAGCTACAGCTAAACTTTTTTTTTTATTTAACTAATTAATTTGAGGCTCAGTCCTTTTTCTCAGAGAGCACTTAGCATAGATAGCCAAAATTTGGCATGATATAGTTCCTAACGAAAACCCAAAAAATTAAATTTGGATTTTTGGGGATATATTATGTATATATTTTTCAAAACAACTAGTATTTTACTACTATTTACTATATAGGTACATTTTTTTATTACCGATTTCTCAAAAAATTTTATTCTTGATAAAAGTTGGTGCATGTTCGATAATCATATAAGGTGCACTTGGAATGGTTGCAACTCAAACGGCGTACAGGGTAGGCCAAAAAATATAAAACTTGTACAAGAATAAAGTTTTTTAATAAACATTTAAAATAAAAATTTTGCACTTTAAATGATAGTTGTTTAATTAGCATATTATCATTACTAATGTTTTATCTTGTTAATAAGAATTTTCTGGATATTTTAAAGTTGTGTTTAATATCGTTGCAACAAACATGAAGTTTGTGATTCCTTAATAAATTAAAAATTCAAGTAAATTTTACAAGTATGCTTGATCTTGAACAAATATATGTAAAATTGATTTGATTTTGATTAATTTATGAAGGTCTTTATGGTGAATATAAAAAAAAAATTTTTGGAAATTATTAATGTTTTAAAAAAAAAATATTTTTTTTATTTTAGGAGGTCACGTTTTTAAATCTTTGCATAACTTTTAATTCTAAACAACTTTTCTTTATAAGATTTTGCTGAATTTTCTGTAATAGGGGTACTTTATACTTGAACAAGTTTTATATTTTTGGCCTACCCTGTACGCCGTTTGACTTGCAACCATTCCAAGTGCACCTTATATGATTATCGAACATGCGCCAACCTTTATCAGGAATAAAATTTTCTGAGAAATCGGTAATAAAAAAAATTCCCGTATGTTGCACACCACTGTAGATATACAGGGTTATCCAAATTAAGTGTCCATCATTGGTAACTTTGTTATTATTAAAGATACAAAATTGTTTAAAGTAGCAAACTAGTAGTATTTTTACAGCTCATTATGATGCAAGAATAAAAAAACAGTAGAGCATCGTGTTTTTGAGGTTAGAAGTAAAATGCCATTTTTTTAAATGGAAACCCCTGTATATTATATTTTTATCTGTTAAAGCTTTAAATTTTAAACAAAAAAGCTTATAATAAATTTCTCCTAGGATAAAAACTAAAGAGGTTATAAAGCCCAAATTGAAACAATGAAGATAGATTTACCAACTTTATTATACACATGAACTTATAACAAAACAAAATAAAATCACCAATTTTTCTTAGAATAGCTCAAAAATACCATTCCGTTCTTCGATACATTTTTGTGCACGTTTTTGAACTGCTCGAACTGTCTTAAGTAGGTATGGTCCTATTCTACCATCTATCTCGTTTATCGTTTCCCTAACGGTAGTCTTTAAATCGTCAACGTTATTGTATCTTTGCTTGTAAACTTGGTTCTTTAAAACACCCCACAAAAAAAAATCCAGAGGGGTTAGGTCTGATGATCGGGGAGGCCACTGAATAGGGCCATTTCTTCCTATCCATTGAATATTAAAAATAGTACTTAGAAGTTGATAAGTACCTCTGTAGTTACGGGCAGGTGCGCCATCTTTTTGAAAATGAAGATTATGTCTACTTATAAGATCCAGTTCGTCTAAGAAATTATTCAAAATTTCAGGCATAAATGCCACGTATCTACCAGTTAGGGTGCACTCATAACAAAACGGACCAACAATTTTTGAACCAATTAAACCGCACCAAACGTTAAAACTAAAACGGACTTGTGGAGCTCGTAGATGTACTAGAAAAGATTTTATTTTACTAGATACTATTAATATTTAGAAATTTAATATTGACGTTATTTTTGACTTTAGTAGAAAAGTCATTATAAGCTTTTTTGTTTAAAATTTAAAGGTTTAACAGATAAAAATATAATATACAGGGGTTTCCATTTAAAAAAAATTGCATTTTACTTCTAACCTCAAAAACACGATGCTCTACTGTTTTTTTTATTCTTGTATCTTAATGAGCTGTAAAAATACTACTAGTTTGCTAATTTAAACAATTTTGTATCTTTAATAATAACAAGGTTACCAATGGTAGACACTTAATTTGGATAACCCTGTATAGGATAGTAAAAATATGTTCCTTAAACCTACGTTCATTAGTTCTAATCCGGTTATTGTAAAACTACTTGCCAACTTAAAATAAGCTCTGAAACTTCCTAATTATGACAAAATATTTCGCAAAACACGTGAAAACGTGGCTCTTTGCACTCCTAACGAGGGAATTATCAATTTTAACTTTTACTGAGGTAAAAGCTCGGGTAAAAGCTTCAACGTTTTTGATAAAAAAAAAAGTTTTAAAAATTTTAAGTCTACTTAACGATCGCACATAACTTGGTTTGGCTTCGCCAATACGGTTTAAAAGTTGTTAGAATGTCACAGCGGACCACGACAACTTCCGGTTTATGTGATGTTTGCCCAGTAAAGAGATTATATTTTTTTTTATTTTCGTATATACCTTCATTCCATGACGTTTAGTGAAGCAAGGGAGACCATGACGTTTGAATAAAGGCATTCAAACGTATATACTATACCGTGCGAGCAAAAATTATTTGCATCAAAGAGGGCTTGGATTAAAAAACGTAGGGCTTGGTTTAGATCACAATGATATGGGGACGATAAATCTAACCAAATCTAGGTTAAAATTTTGTCAAATTTATATTATGACATGATATGCCAAACTAATGAGTAATAAAATAAGTAGACAAATACAATAGTATATTAACGTACACGTTTTATAAAGCATCATTTTATAGCACGCGTCCATGTTAAAAAACGAGCCGCTTGCGGCGAGTTTTATAACGGGACAAATGCTTAAAACTGCTTTATATAACACGTACGTTATACTATTTTTTCTAATTTGTAGTTTTTTTTAATAAAAGACAATATAGAGCGTTCGGAAATTGCTACGTTTTTTCGAATTTCAAAAGACGTGATTTTACGTCACGGCATTGCAATTTAGTATAGGGAAGATGGAAAATTCAAATAAAGTTAAAGTTAAAATCGACATTGGAAGGTTAGTAGATTGAATTTTGGATAGGATTTGGCAGAAAATGATAGCTTGAAGCATCTACAAAAGATGGATTTATAGATTTATGCAACCAACATACATGACTGTTATCCAGACAGAATAAAAAAGTAGGTTGTCAAGCTATTTTTCCTCTGCGAAAAATGGGTTTTCTCGTAAATCACAAAGGCCGCGCAAGGCAATGAAATGAAACATTTAAATGTTACCAACATCAAATAAAGAAAAATGGCGTACTGAAATAGCTTCATTACGATACGCAAATTACGCATGCGTATCGTAATAGATTTGTTATGATACAAAATTAGAAAAATTTATTTTTGTTGTTTACAAAATTAACAAAGTAAGAATATACGGAAAGAAAAAGAAAAATAATTACATAAATTCCATGCTCCAAGCATAAATTCACACGTCTCTTCATATTTTTTTTGCATTATTTCACGAACGTTTGCAACGAGTTATTCTGTTCTTACAGATGGTCTTCCTGCTTCTTTTTTGTGTTGTATAGAACCTGTTTTCCTAAACACAGCCACGGTTCTTTTCAGGCAATGATAAAAATCCCCAGCAATAAAAGCCAACGTTAGGAAAATGTTCGTGAAAATCGTCCATGTACAAACCCGGATTGTACCATTTATTTTAACCCCGTTTCAAAAATACGCTTCAACCATGAATGGTTTGTGCTGTTCCGTAAAGCCCATTGTGTGAATTGTTCAAGAAATTGGAAAAATTAGCGATGAATCAAATTACTTGTAACTACTGTCAAAGATGACGAAATAACTGATTGATTGTTAATTCAGGTAGTTACCTCGGTAGTTACTGACACCCAACAGGTATTAAGCTCTACGGCTAAGCATTACGTCCTTAGATGCAAGGCCCTCTTTGATGCAAATAATTTTTGCTCGCACGGTAATATCCTTTTGTTTCTTTGAATAAGCCGAAAAAGTACCATGGAGATATTGTGTTTCTTTTACAAAAATACACCATCTGGATCAAACAATATATTATACTAATATTTAGAAAGCGTAGGTGTGGAAAGGGTGTAGCTGTATTAATATTTCCAAAAAAAAACATCAATCAAGTTTTAATAGGTATTTTGAGGAAAAGTCGCTTTACTACAATGATAAATGTTGCTTTAATTACGATATAATATTAGAACCGAAAACAGTTTTTGATTTAAAAGAAAGATATCCCTTTAATTATTATTTCAATACTTTCTAGTCTAGTATACTAAGTATATAAATATAAAATTTATTATATTTTTTATTTTATATAATTTATTATATTAGTTTTATATATATATATATATATTTATTATTGGTACTCATCCTTCTCTTTGTTATAACACACCGACAATATGTCAAATGCAAAGGCTCACTAAAAAACTATTTTTATACAAAAATATTTCCGACAAATTACCCACAAAGCTCAAAGCCTATCCCGCCACTTTATTCACTTTTTATTTGTTGTGCTTTTTTTCCACGTATGTCGGTGAGATTAACGAAAAGAACCGGGACAGCTCGGTTTTATTCCCTAGGGACCTATTTTCATCGGCCGAAGCGTCCAGGTTAATTAAAGATCCATTTGTGTGTACTGGAGGGAATTTAGATTTTTATTTGTAAACATTGGGGTTTATTCGGCAATTCTATCAAAACAAAGCAGGTATTTTTCAATATTTTAGAGGATTGTTTTTAGAAAGACACCCAGATAAGTAGTAAAGACGCGTAACTAATCATTATTATATTACAATTTCATATTTTCTTTTCGACCCGCATTATCATTATATGGAAATTCCTTATCTCGCAAATGCCTCGAGACCCATTGAGAAAGCAATCATTGTTCCAGTCTAGCGTTTTACTTCTAAAATAGGACAATTTTAAGTTAATGTACTCATTGTTCGTTGCTTAATTGTGAACCGGAGAAACATTTACACCATTGTTTACCTCTATGACACTTGCAAATTGTTTTTCTAAAGTAGATACGCCTTTACGAGATGATAAGTGTTATGGTCGACGAGAGACGAGAGGCTACATTACTTTTTCGCTGCAACAAAACTTGTTTGTTTAATGAAGAATGTGTAGTTTATAGTTGCTTGGTGATAGTGAGAGCTATTCTTAACGATAAAAAATGCTCTAGTCTCTGTATAAAATGTTATGCTTTCCTCCATCTTTTTAGGGATGAAAATAGTACGTTTTACAATAGTTAATAGACAGAGAACGCTAGACGAACCATATGACTAAATCAGGGTTTTGTAAAAAAATTGTTTTAAAACCCAAAAATCCTCCCCCTTATACTAAATTCAATAATTTTTAGACTTCCAAAATACAAAACAAAATAAATATAGTTTAAAAAAACTAAAAAACACGCTTTAATCAGACTAAAAAGCGGAAAATAAATACCTATAGTTCAAAATAATTCTTGAAATTCTTAATACGTCTTCGGAAATTCTTACCAAATGGAAAACTTTTTTATTATTAATTTTACGAAAAAAAATTATTCTTTATAAAAAGCTCTGCATGGTCTAAAACCTAAAATGCAACCATCAAATATCGAAATTTTCCAGTCATATACGAGGTTTGTCAAAAAATGTGAATTTTTCCCAAGAATGTGAATTTTTCCCAAGAGTAAAGTACCTTTATTTTTGACATTATCAAAAATTGTTATTAAAAAAAGTTGATCAGAACTAAAAACTACGGCTAAATGTGCAATTATACGCATTTATGTTAAAAAATTATTTTATTGATTTATTATTAATTATTTAATTTTTTTAATTATTTAATTAATTTAATGCCTGTAATTGCATATTTAGACGTGGTTTTTAGTTTTGATCAACTTTTTTTTAATAACAATTTTTGATAATGTCAAAAATAAAGGTACTTTACTCTTGGGAAAAATTCACATTCTTGGGAAAAATTCACATTTTTTGACAAACCTCGTATATGACTGGAAAATTTCGATATTTGAAGGTTGCATTTTAGGTTTTAGACCATGCAGAGCTTTTTATAAAGAATCATTTTTTTTCGTAAAATTAATAATAAAAAAGTTTCCCATTTGGTAAGAACTTCCGAATACGCTGTATAGGCAGAAAATAATAATGAACGATAAACATTAGTATTATTGTGAAAAAAGCAGTAAAGTGGGTCAAAATTGGGTTCAAAGAAGTCGGTTACAAACAAACATACATACAAACCCGAACAAAACCGATCGTTTATGCCGAATTATAAGAAAAGAACGATATTTGCGAATTTTTGAAAATTCCGACATATTGACAGGTGTCAAATTTTGACAGGAGAATTTTTTGCTTATTTTTCCCGAAGTCTCCGCATTGAATACTATACGACCCCATAATTTGTTTCATCAAAATCGCTTCTTCGTTTTATACCTGACAGCTGTCAAAATTTGGCAAGGGAATTTTTTGCGTGTAGACTATTGTATTGTCAGCGGTTCTTAATAAACCTACAAAATTTAAATTAAATCTGACCGTTTAAATTGGGTCGAAATCGGGTTCAAAGAAGTCGGTTTTACAAACATACATACAAACAAACATACAGGTGAAGCTAATAATAAAAAAAGCGTGTTGAAAAAATGGTCTAGTCTCTGTATAAAATGTTATACTTTCCTCCATCTTTTTAGGGATGAAAATAGTACGTTTTACAGTTAATAGACAGAGAACGCGAGACGAACCATATGACTAAATCAGGGTTTTGTTAAAAATTTGTTTTAAAACCCAAAAATCCTCATCCTCATAATAATATACTAAATTTAATATTTTTTGGGGTTCCAAAATACAAAATATAAGAACACGGATTGCTTAACTTAAGAAATAAAATTTCATCTGTCACAACGGGTTTCTTTTCAATTTGTACCAATTCTAAAGCAACAGCTCCAACCCGGCGTTAAATGCCTTTGCAAATGTTTCCCCCCATCGTAGGAATCCCCAACAACCATAAGCAAGCGCCATATAGATAAACAACGTTGTAAAATGATCCTATTGTGCAGAATTACAGGGGTTGAAGACATTAAATACGAAATATCCCAATTATAAAGGAAACTTGAGGGGCAAATAAGAAATTTGCAAGAAAAGGAGTATTAATATTTGTTGATGCATTTCAAACAAATTTAAAAAAATCAAAATATTATCAAATCTTAAAATATTCCTACTGTATAATATTTTTGTGGGAATTTTTAACTTAATAGGACTCTAATAAAAAGTTTTCATCCAGAGGAAAATAAAAAGGGGTGAGTTTTCCGTAATAGATATTAATGCCCTTTTTAAAGCTAAAACTTTCAAGATATATAAATTTATCTGTGCTGCGTTTTAAGATAGGAGACATTAATGAACAGAGAGCGATAAAGAATGGACTGGTAATATCACTAGAAGGAAAGTTATTTGAAAGTATAATGCATTTGTCTCACGAGATATGCTTGAAATGAAGTTAGATTCGAGTTTTGAGTAATGAAAATTAATATTTGGTATAGTTTTGATGATATTATTTAGTTTGTATATTATTATAATACCTACTTCTAATCTATTGCTGATGATACGGTAATTTTTTATGAAGGTCTAAATTGGAATATTTAAAAAAATACTATTGAAAAAGATTTTATAAAAATAAACAGCTGGTTTAATAAAAACTTATTAACTATAAATTATAACAAAACAACATACATTCCATTTACTTTATACAAAAATGGACTTTTAAAGATTGGTCCAATAATATGCAATAATAATATTAATATAAAGAAAGGTGAAAATATTAAATATCTAGGAATAATTTTGATAAACATTTAAAATGGGATTTACATAGTGACTACATTTAAAAAAAAAAAACTAAGAATTCCTATACCAAAATTTAAACATCTTAAACAATTTTTAAATATAAAAGAATTAGAAATACTTTATTATTCTTTAGTACAAACCCATTTAAATTATGGAATAGGATGGGGAGGCATAAATAAGAATTATCTTAATAATATTGAAACTATTCAAAAATACATTTTAAAAATTATTTACGAAAAAGACCATCAATATTCTTCTAGTTTACTATTTAAAGATAGCAAAAAAATGGATATTAAACAAATATTTTCTCACAACATGTTAATATATATTTTTAAACATAAAAATATAATAAATTATATTAATCACACACATGAAAATCGTCATAAAAATACTATTACATATAAAAATGGAGTAAACAAAACAATAGCACACAAACATTTTTTAAACCATCAATCCATATATTTTTGATATGCTACCACAGTCAATTAAAATAATTAAATCGTTAAATAATTATAAAAATAAAATTAAAAATTGGATATTATCTAATCCAAGAGATATATTCAAGAGCGTCATTAATAAATAAGGAATATAATAAATAAATATATATAGGTATTATATACATAACGTACTGTATCTTCGTATTTTATAGTGATATAAAATATATATACCAATAAAATATTGCCTTATTCGTTTTATATTATAATCTAGTTGTGCCTGAATTATGAAATATATTCTTTACAATAAATACTATATTATTATTTAACTTTAAATTTATATTTAACTCAATACAAGTATTTTACTTCTGAGTTCGGAATTGATAGTTTATCCAAAAAAATACATATTATAGCATTAAATGTAAAAAAAAAATATTTGAATAAACTTTTATTATTATTATTATTATATAAAATTGTAAACTGACTGACTGGCCAATGATTCATCAACGTCCAGTCTAAACGCCTAATCCCAGCCATAATTATGATGAATTTATATTTTTGGTATTATTTTCATGATCAAAGGTAGGAAAAAAATGTTTTTTATTGATTTCATAACAAAAACTGTTACTTACCAAGATTTTTTGCCACACAGCGAGAGAGAATTTTTGTAATTGTGTATCCTTTGTATTCTCTTCGACGTATCTCCTAAATCCAACTATTCGTTAAATAAACAACGTAAACAGAAAACGACAACAATAATATCCGACAATCTCAAAATAAACAACACGATTTTCATTTGGAAAATTTCTTAGATAAACTTTTATGAAACTATCGACCACCAGAAGTTGAAACGTTATCTTGACCGAACCCGGGAAAATCCGAAGCGCCAACAAAAAGAAAACTTAAAGAAAACTCATGAAAATCTCCGGAAAAAGCCGGAAAACTTTAAAAACACATGTTCCAGTCGCAAAGTTTATAATAAGATATGAGGCGGTAGGGGGGCTTTCGCTAAGTTTCGTCTAATAGGAGAATGGAGTCTGATTCACGTTGTCATATTATTTCTCGATTTTGATATAAAATTAATAGAGGAGCCAATATTTGGGGGTTCAAAATAGATCCTCATCAAACCCAAAGGGGGAACAAATACCCCCGCACCACAGATGTATCGTATCTAGTGCAGTGATGTTATTTCTAACTTTACCAGTTCGTGTGGCATCAGCGGAACCATCTTTTTCAAAACTTGAAATAGTAAAAACTTATATACTTAATACCACAATACCATCGGATAACAACGCCTTTCGGATTTATCCTTAATCAGTATCGAACATGAGTTTGTTAAAACTTTGGAGAACTATAGGGTAGGTAGGAGGCCGATCGACAATGGCAGCATTTTCAAATTCTGTCCCGGTTTTTTGGTTAGTTCGCTAGTTGGCTGATAGATGGCTCTCGCGTCCGAAGTGGGCTGATGTTGTCTTCTTCTTCTTCGTTTTTAATATGGAAAACTAGATCCTCCATAGTTTTTAACTTTTACTTAAACCCTTTATTTTTCTGTGCTTTTACTTTTGACAATTGACATTTTATTTTTCGAAATAACAAATAATGTTTGAAGGTAAGACGAGACAAATTTATTTATTTTATTTTATTTATTTATTGTTTAATCTCTTACAAACACAAAGAGGTAGTATTAACAAGTAAGAAAGAGCTTAAAACTACGGACTAGAAGCTAAAGAAAATTATAACATTTTTAAAGCGCTTTACTATTTAACATTTAGATCTGTAGTAGTTATCTAAGGAAATAAGACTTAATTTCTGTAGCATTTGACTTAAATAAATCAATATTAGCCCTATCAATTAATTGATTACATTGTTCTAACATATGGTTAAGAGGTGAACAATCCATTGGATTTGTATAAAACAACCTCATACTTCTAATTCTCAAGTCAATAAAATAATAAACTCGAAAAAATAAGGGGGAATAGGTTATAGGTTGGTAATGGATTAAATGACGTTGAGAATGTCACCTTAAGCCTAATTAAATTATTACACGATTAACGAATTCAAAAATTCATAAATCTGAACCTAATACATTGTAATGAAAATAAGAATTTGCCACTTTCATGATTATTGTTGGCCGATCTATGGTTGAACGCCTTGTATCATGCTTGTTTTTTTCCATGCCCTGCCTTGCTACATTAGGTATATTATTGTTGACACAAAATTTGTTCCATAACGAACATTAACAGTAACTCAATATTTACTATTATAGCTATATAGTATACTAACTAAATAGCATTAATTTTAATAATATCGTATTTTCCCTTGGTAAATAGATAATAATTTGGTTTTATTATTGGTTTAAATAAAACGTTATAAACCTACAAGGCTGTGCGCATATAATTTCTATAAAAAAAATTGTTGTAGAAAATATAAAATTTTAATAACAAAACATATAAATTTAATTAAAAAGTTGTATATCATAGGAAAAATAAAATTGCCTTCAATTAAATTTGGATTATCTATACTACTAAACTCTGTTTCTAAAGGTTGAATTCTCAACGTCATTCAATCTATTGCCAACCTATAACCTATTTCGCGTTGATTTTTTGAGTTAATTATTTTAATAACTAACATTTAAAGAAAATCAATATCGTCGGTACATTATTTAGGTAGTATCTGATATATTACAAAAATATCAATTTATTTCATTGCTAATTTTGGAAGAATTGTATAGTAAAAGAACAATGAGTGACAAAGGCATAATAATGTTAAAAAAAAATCTTACCCGATATTTTTCGCTATACAATTCTCCTAAAATAAGTTATGAAATTCCTTGATATTTATTAAATATGTCAATTATTACCGATAGAATATCAAGTCGATACTGATTTTATTTAAATTTTGTGTAAAAGCTAGAAAACATAAATAAATCTACGCAAAATAGGTTATAGGTTGGCAAGCATGTTGATACTCCCACCTTAAAGCCTGACAACACAGCTAAGGGCCATGAGTCGTAAAACCTCGATAAACCATTAGCGTAAAAATAACTGGTACCAGATCTTAATTAATTAAATTATCTATTATTGCATAGGTATACAGGTAGGTGACTTATGTCATAGAATATTTCCAACTTTAAGGTTTAGTTCTATTTTTAACGTGTTATCAGTGACGTAGCAAGGGGGGGGGGGGGGGGGCGAATAGGGCGCCAAAATGGTCATTAGAAATACGGGAATTTAAAAATTTACTTATGCAATTACGGCTGGATTGCCTTTGACATTTGGCAACGCCGATATTTGAAGAAAAAGCGCCGCGATTCTATTGCGTCACTATGCTACGTGAGTTGTGAGTTGCCACGACATAAGTCACACAAGTCCGAACAAGCAATTTTTCTTTTCACGAATGTTAAGTTCAAGTCTGTTAATCAGTGGCGGTTTCTCCATAAGAGCACGTGCATCCCCATAGTCCATAAAGAATTACCCCATAAAAAAAATAATGTTTATTTAAATTTATCTTCTTTATATTCTTACCGTAATATAAGTTAGAACCCTCCTATTTTAACGTACCGTCAAACAATCGAACGAAACGTGGTGTAATAGCTCTCGCCAAGCCGTTTGTCAAAAGCAACCGTATGGCGCGTAGGAATTCATAAGTCGCACACATGCGTTACGTAGGCGGGGTTTCTGCTGTTTCTCTATGCATCTTGTACTAGCAGGTGTGGTGGGGGAAAGCGCGATTCTAATAAGAAAACTCGCACAAATTAAATGTGCGCCGTTGAGTTCATTGCTGTATGAATTTATTATTTGGAGTTTACCTATATATTTTTGTTACTATTTTGGGGTAGTAAAGACTTATTTTAATAAAAATAAACAGTTTTAATGCCAAAACGACTATGAATGTGGAATATTTGAGAAACAATACATTACAGTTATTCCAAACCTTAATGAAGCTGTTATTGATAAGTTTGCTGCAAATAAAAACAGAAGAAGTGACTTTACTTTTAAACAATGTACCCACTAATGAAAAATAAATTGGCCTTTTTTATTTTTTTTTATCTTATTTAATTTTCCATAAAATAAGTAGGTAATCATAAATTTTAAAAATATTTACTAAAAATTATTGACCAAATTTGGGCGTAGTCTTAAAACAATTTTGCCTGCGGCGCATTTCGCCTGCAGCGGCCTTTTAGTACTTTCCCAAGTTTACAAATCACGAGTCGCCACTTCTGTTAATGTATTTTTTTAAACTAAAATTTATAGATGTATAATTTTAGTTTTAAGATTGTCTGGTAGGGCGCATATAACTACTATTCGCCCGGGGCGCCAAAATTCCTAGTTACGTCCCTGCGTGTTATCAAAAGCTTGTGTGTATATTATATAACGCCAGCTACCATTCAAGGCTTTTAGAAAAACTTCTTGGAAAAAAACAGATATTATAAATTGGCTGTCTAAGAACAATATACCTACCCTTTGAAGATGGCATGCTAAAAAAAGAGCTTCTAAAAATAGTGCAAGAAAATAAGTCACGTTTTAAAAAATGTGTAATCGACGAAATGGCTAAAAAACGTGGTATCATTTTACTTAGACTGCCGCCCTACCACTGTGAATTAAATCCAATTGAGTTAATATGGGCACAAATGAAAGGCTATGTAGCGAGGAATAAAACTACATTTGAAATAAAAGATGTACGCGAGTTATTGAAGTATTCATTAACATTATAACGAAAGAAAATTGGAAATAAGCTATAAAACATGTATTAAAGAAGGAAAAAAATTGTGGGACTTAGACAACCTGATGAAAGAAACGGTAGAACCACTTATTATTACAGTTGACTCCACAGATGAATCCTTGGAATTTAGTGATAGTGAAGACACCTTTCTAGACCTTTAATTTGTTAACTCTTTTAAGTATGAACTGTTTTTGTATTGAGAAAATAAAATTAATTCAGTTAAATATACAAATTTTTTGCACACCTTAAAAACTACATACGAGAAAATATAAATTATAAATAAAAATTACATATAGAGATAAAAAAAAATGAAAATAAGAACATACCATAATAGTACAATTTAAGAGGACAGGTTACTCCATTAAAGAATGGGTTAAAACGGTCGATTTTTTTTCGCAGGCCTGATGTTCTCTTAAAACGATACACTATTTCACTATCACCTTGTTTTGTCAATGTATAGCATTGGCTAGAACTAAATCAGATAAAGTTTTTACTATGTACAACACGGACCGGCAACAAAAGGAATTTAAATTTCATAAATAAAAACCTAAACGACCGCCACTGTCCAAAGATTTATTTTAAATCATCGGCTTGCCCTATTGTTACAATTACGAGTATATACAGTGTCCGCAAGAAAGTCCGCATCAAATGGCATTTTTTTTTATTATTAGGTAAAAATTGAAAAAGCAGTTAGTTTTTGCTTACCTAAAAACCAAAAATGACGTATACTGAAGCAGCTGCACGACTTGCGTTACCTGTCAAATTTGACATTTTTAATAAAATAGGTTCAAAAAAGCCCTTATTTATAAAAATACCGAAAAACTTTATTCGAGAAAGTTGTTTATTTAGGCATTTTTAGCCTTTGTACGAAATTTTGACAGTCTAATACAATTTTTATTTTTGCAAGATTCTTGAAAATTTTGACCAACCCTCGTAGATTGACTTTTATACATCGATGTTAAACCATTTGCCTTTACTTTATTTGTAATCTTAATGCAATTTTGTGTAAAATTTTTGTTTTCAATTATTTATTTTGCTTCAAAAACTGAAATTGTTATTGATCAGTATGTAATGTTTAATGCAAAGTTTATCTAATTACATCAGTTTTGTCAAAACCGACGGTGTTTAAACTACCTGTACTGTTACTAAAAAGATATACTTTCAGGAGAAAAATAATATGTTCACCCGGTAAGCTAAAATTTGTGTTTTGTATTTCTAATGGGGGTTCTCAGCTGTCAGGCAATAGGAAATAGACTATAGAGCATATTAAAGTATCATCGAGCGGTTCTACAGCGCCGCAGGCGAAAATACAATCCATCTAATTTCAAAATAGTATATTAAAGTACACGTTTCATAAGAAGCTGTTTTAGCGCACGCGTCTATTTTAAAAAACGAGTCACAAAGTGGCGAGTTTTTTTATTGACACGTGCGCTAAAATGCCTTATGAAACATATGCTTTATACATTTTTTTTTATTTGACCTTTTATAATCAAGAAAAATACATTTTAAAAAGAAAATAAATCCTTCAAATTTTGTAAATTTTTATGTCTAAATTTTATGTTGGTAATACTATTTTTTATCATAGTAGCCTCTGGACAACAAAAATTATTTTTTCTACGAGTGACCGCAAAGAATCTACTTTGCGCACACTTTTGCATACGCAAAGTAGCACTTTCCCCCCACACTGTGCGGGAAATTTTTTTTCCCGCACACTTATTTTAAAGCAAAATTACCATATTATAGACGCGTTTTTTTTTTCTATTTTATTATTTTTTTAGATATTTATGCAAAAATATTGTAACAAGACAAAGTTGACAGGTGGTTTATGTGTTGCCTTATAAACTATACCGAAGTATTGTGCCGTGCGGGTCAAAATTTTTTTGAAATCTGCATTATTATATTTTCCTCTAATTTTGTTCAAGTTAAAAAAAAACAAGTATTTTTGTGTCAAATGCGGTTTGTTCCCTTAGCAACCAAAATACATTGTCATACAACGCTTTCATGTCAGTTTAGAGGTCTTCTTCAAAATTTTCACTAGCATTTTCACCTATTTAAAATAAAAAAAACTGTTTTAAAAATGGATATCACTGAAGAAGAACTTCCAGAAGATGTCCTAGAAGCCGCCAACATGGCTAGTTTGCAATTGCTGCCTGCCAAATCGCGAGAAAAATACGAGAGACAGTACGAGTTGTTTTCCAAATGGTGCGAACAAAGGGGGATAAAAACTAGTGATGGGAAAAATCGAGTTATTTCAATAATCGATTACCGAGTATTCGAGTGATTTAAAAAACCGAATGATAATCGATTGTTCACTCAAATGCTATATGAGGGGCAATTTAAAAAAAAGGTCGCCAGTTCCATAAACTAACTACTTTGTATAGCCCCGCAATGAGTGATCGGTTATTTTTTTTAACTCGAGTGATCCCATCGCTATCAAAAACCATTATCTTCATCACTCATTTCGTCACTCGAATGATTTCCGAAGATAATCGAATAATTCGAGTTATTGAAAAAACCGAGTGGTCGGTTATTTTTCACTCGAGTTATCCCATCACTAATAAAAACGTTAAAGGAATAGGTACTTTTAGCCTACTTTCTTAAGTTAAGCAAAGAATTTAAACCTAACACAATGTGGTCAAAATATTCAATGCTCAAAAATGTAATAAAAATAAAAAGAAACATCGATATTGGTGAATTTTATAAGCTCACTGCATTTCTGAAAAAGCAGAATATTGGGTTTAAACCAAAAAAAGCAAAAATATTTACGAAGGAAGAAATATTCAGTTTTATTAATTCGGCACCAGATGAAATTTACCTTTTAATTAAAGTTGCCACTATTTTTGGACTTGCCGGCGCATGCCGAAGGGAAGAGCTAGCAAATTTAACCACTGCCGATTTTGAAGATAAAGAAAACCTCATAATTGTCAAAATTAGGAATTCAAAAAATCATACAGCAAGAAACTTTATAATATCGGAAGAAATTCATAACGGAGCCTACCTGCAACTGTACAGAAAATACAAAAGCTTACGCCCGATAACGTTAAACAACCGTTTTTTCTTAGTCTACAAAAAAGGTAAATGCGTTTCACAATGTGTTGGAGTAAATAGTTTCGGAAAGATGCCTTCTGAAATAGCTGCCTTTTTGAAACTGCCAAATCCGGAACTCTATACAGGGCACAGTTTCAGAAGGTCATCAGCAACGTTACTGGCCAATTCTGGAGAAGGAATCACTGACATAAAACGTTTGGGGGGTTGGAAATCTACTGCGGTAGCTGAGGGATACATCGATGAGTCCACAACTTATAAAAAAGGGCTGAGCAACAAAATTTTAAGCTGCAGCCCTAAAAAATTTATAGATTTATGCAACCAACATACAATACATGACTGTTATCCACACAGAATAAGAAAGTAGGTTATCAAGCTATTTTTCCTCTGCGAAAAATGGGTTTTCTCGTAAATCACACAGGCCTCGCAAGTCAATGAAATAAAACATTTAAATGTTACCAACATCAAATAAAGAAAAAACGCGTATCGTACTGAGCTTATTATGAACGTTAAATAGAAAAATATAAATTTAATGAAATTGGGTATTTCCTCGCTCACCAATAGGGAACGCTCCACACCCTGTATCCGACACATCTGTATGAATAATGTCAAATATCTTTAATCTCCTCCTATGTTCTGTACCTCCATCGTGCTCTATTCAGACGCTCCGTTAAATGTCCGTCTGCCGTACAAAGGGAAGTTAGTAAATACGACTGTGACCGTAATGTCTTCGTTTATTGTCCGATGACGGATATAAACTGCATATAGAGAAAATTAAGCCCTTTGAATTCTCCCGTTTGATGGGTCTTGTAAGACTGAAGGAAATTTGAATGCGAAAATTGGAGGAACAAACATTGAAACTTTTTTCGATTGGTTCCATGTTGCGTTACAGAATAATATTTAGCGTGAGTTTGTATCTTGGAATTCAGTATATCCATTACAGTTTTGCCAGAAAATTTTGCCCCTAGGGGAACAAATGGAGGTGGTAAGTTTCCAACGCTACCGCTAGAGAAAAAGATATATGTAGAAAACCTTGGAACAAATAACCATGATTGTGTTTAGAAATTTACCCAGAAAAATAGCCCCATGGTTGAAAAAAGAGTATGAAAGTTGATATTGAAAAAATATTTTTGGTAGGAAGTTCTTGAAACTCTGCATAAATACTCTAATATACACTTAATACAACAAGTATTTTTTATTTTTTTTTAATATGAATTTTAATAACGGTATGGTCCAATTTATCTGCAATTAAGAGTTACATGTTTTAATATTATTGCATTTTCTTTTTAATAAATAAATTGTGTTTGAATTTGAGTTTGAGTATTTTTTTTCTGTTCATTGCGGTTTTCTACGTAAAATTTCCAACAATTCCTCCCCGCTGCGGCGTGACGGTTTTTTTTAATTTCATGAAGAAAAAGACGTAAAGAGGGACTGATAATCTTATTTTATTTGAAGAGTGGTACATAAAAACGCTGTCTAAAAGGTAGTTATTTAGGGGGGATTTCTTATTTTGTAGCTTATAAGACGTTTTTTATTAATAAGTACTCTTAGAAGGAAATTGAGGTGAAGATAATGAGATTTTTCCGTGCAATAAAAGGTAGTTGAGAGATGTAAAAAAACATTTGGCAAAAAGTTTTAATAAAAAGCCAGACTAAGTACATGGGTAAGTAGTAAAAGTAACAGTTGACAGTCTCTGAAAATCGAATTTTAAAAATATTTACGTATATGGAGCACTAAACTTCGTACGGTATACTCGTTCCATACGTACGACGTTGTAATACTAGATAATAATTAAAGGCCTCTTTCAGAACAAAAATATCCTTTTGATCCTCATCTTTTTGCTTGTGTTCAGAAATAAACTTTCTTTGTCATTATTATTTCTTCTTGTTATCATTTCTTATGCCGTAGATGGCATAGGTATATTATATCACAAACATTTTGAATGAAATTTGGTGTGGGAAAATGAATCAATTTTGTTTGTATATGTATTAAAATGTAATAATAATAATAATAATAGTATTTGGTTTGATTAGATTACAACAAAGCGAGGTTTTTGTTATTTTAAATAAAACATGGAATCAAACTAAGTTGAATCAAATTTATGCAAGAAAAAGATAAATAAGGAATTAAGGACGTTGTCCTATGCATTGTAAAAAATTAATAAAACCGGGGGTAGAAAAGGTAAAATATACTGACAAAAAGTCTCTGCCAGAAATATTGTGTAAATTTTGGGGTTATTGAGGTCATAAACAGCTAAGTTGTAAGTATGTAAATAAATATATAAATATAAAAATAAAAATAAATAAAAAGTCTTGCAAAAGTGTTAGGTGGTATCTTTTTCGGAGGTCTATTAGGAACGGCGAGCAAAGTTAAGTATTAGGAACTACTATAATATCTTTAAAAGTGAATATATTATTGTTGCATATTTTTAGAGCGTTTTAAAGTATCTTTTATTTTTTTCACAAACTTGTTTCATCGAATACCCGTCGTAAAAGTTTGTTTTTATATTCATGCCCTAAAAAAACAGCATTAGCAGCGCTAATTTTACAGCATGTTTACGAGCCGAGGCACAAAAACGTTCGGAAAATATTGCCGAACCATGTTTGACGACACTAACTTTAAAATCCCCTCCGTTAGCCATTTAAAAACCAATAACTCGACGCTTATTCCCGCCGCCCCCGCCCGTGTACAACGGTGCTCCTCCGGCACCCAGTTTTTATTATCCGCAAGAAGTAATGCCAACATAAACTGAAGATATTATGTGATATTAATTACAACGGGGTTGTAAGCAGTGACGTGCGCTATTCTAGGGATGACGTTTGTTATTCGATTAGTCGGCCGTAGTCAAATTAGGAGGTGTCATAAAGCGGAGGGGTTCAGAACATTCAGAAAAACATAACTTTAAGCTAATTTTTTGCCATTTAGAGTATCTATTTACAATTAGACTGCTCCATGCTGCAGCAAATACCATAAAAAATTATAAAAATTCTTATTTTTCTTATTGTTTTGTAATTTTTTTTCTTCTTGATAAAATAAAGGTACTATTTATTTATTTTTAAGATATATATCTTAATTTAAACGGATTTGATTAACAGAGGCAGTCCAACAACACAAAGCAATTCTTTTAATAAATCGTTTCAGACATAGGACACTGGTATAGAGCCGCAGGGGGGTTACTGTGTTTGAGGGGAGGGGATTTTTTCCGACATAAGTAAATACCACCAGTCGTACATATTTTGGGGGGGGGGGGGGGCTAATTAATATTTCAGGAAGCTTAGCCCTCCCCCTGATTACGTCCCTGCTCACAGTGTCTTGAGAAACAGCACCACTGTCAATATATTTTAGATTATTTACCTCATCCATTATAAAAGCGAGTTGATTTTCACCTGATTATTCAGCGATAATCTCCCGCTCTCCGGTAAAAATCACCCTTGTCAAAAGTAAAAATCTCACCCGTCAAAACTGAAAATCGCACTTGTCAACAGTTAAAATCACACGTCTGTAACAACAGGTTTTTTATTGTCGTGGTGATGTTTGATGATTATCTAGATAACGAACAATGGCGTTTTTGGTTGTTACTATGGACAACAAATAAAATACAAACAAACGCCAAAGTGTCATTTCGAGATATCATTTAAACGTTTTACAAAAATGGAACGTTTTGGAGATTCTTCTCTCGAAGAAATCACCAAAAATGTCGATAAAAATGGATCTGAAAATACAAAGCGATCAGGAGACTTCGTATGGAAGCAATTCCAGAATTTTTGTGAGACACGAGATTACCATTTTAGTTTTTTATTTGGTAAATAATCTTCAAAATACATTTCGGGATTGGGAAATAATCAGAAAATCATTCTCAGATTATCGATAATTTCCCCATCCCTTAATATATTATCTACTACAGAAAATAGACTTGAAAATTTCATAAATTTATTTTCAACCAATAAGAAGGCTCCATTTTGTTTGCGTTGCTTATAGCGACGGGAGACTATCGCGATAGTCTATAGCCTATTAACCTAATAAAATTAATAAGTGATAATTTTTCTGTCAAAAATGAAGTGCTTGTTTTTTTATGGCAAACGTCACTCAGAATAAAATCAAAATACATTTTGTTGCTAAATTATAATTTTTATTGAGAATAGGTCGTAGGTCTCATCATCTCATCATATTAAAAGAAACTCCAATTTATGAAATTTTCTTACCGAATCTCCCACGCAGCAGAATTAATTCCCGATAATTTTTTTCTCGGTTTCACTCATGTTTTTGTTGATAGAAAATTTTCCTCGTCTTCGACTCGGAATAATTTTCTATCAACAAAATTATCGGTAATAATTATGCTGCTAGGGAGATTATAAGTGATAACATCCATTTAGTAAAGGTAAAAAAAGCGCCACAGGCGATACATTTTTTATTGCAACTATGTATTACTAAAAATTAGCAGTCGGCATATATAGAAGTTTTTGAGTTCTTACGGAGGACATGGAGGTGATAATTAAATAAAAGCTCTTGTTTTCTTCTTTTTCCATTATTTTCTCCACATTATCTACGAACTACGCCGCTGTTTTAAAGCGAGCGAACCGACGTTTCAGAGGTAGCAATTAAAGGACTCTAATGGAAACGAGTCTCGTGCAATAATGAAGATCTTCGAGGTATTATATCATTTGGAAAATGCCCTAAAGTTACCTCTCGTATGTGAAACGACTGAAACGGCGGCGTAACGGAGCGAACGTAATTGTTTTAACGACGCAAAATTCTTACGAAAATATTAACGCAAAAGCTATTTTAAAGTCGGTATAGTACCCGGGAACGGGGCAATATTTTTACCGAATATTATATTTTATTTCAATTATTAGGTCCACACGTTACCTGATGCATCGCAGATTTATTAGCAGATTAGGCTCATTCTGCTATAAAACTAAAATAGTAGAAGTTGCCTGTAAGTTAATCGAAAAAAGCCGGAAGAAGTTAAGTAAAGTTGCCACAGTGGATCTTTGCCCGTGCGTCATCAATCAATGATCAGGACTCGACGTGGTTAATAACTCTGCATCCTTGTTTATTACAGTAACAAGTTGAATAAAAGCATGAAAGAACGTCTCCAAAATTCCGCAATAATATAACGTGCTAGACAAGGATAAAACTATAAACGTCAGTTAATTACTTTCTTTATTTGTTTAGTTGACAACCGTTGTATTTTAGAACGTCATTGTCAACCTTATTTTGATCTGCCAATCTAATTCGTATTTTGTAAATCTGTATGCCTTAGAACTGTTCCTGTTTCTAAAAATAGTTCCTTTTAGAGGTAATTATACCCACCATCTGTTTTGGCGGTAAGTATTTATGGATTTTTATAATAACTAATTTATTTATTTTAAATATTCTAAACGTGAAAGTTCTTTGAAACGTTTACGGCAGTGGCTAAATTCCCTTAAATGAAAGGATGTTAAAAATTTGACTTTTGCGATTTTAATAGTCAATAAAACATCAAACTTTTGTAGATTTTAAGCTTTAAAAATAGTATTAAATGTATAAACATTTGTTTGTCAATTTCTTTTAGATAATAGAGAATGCCGGGCAAAACTTAAAATAAATAATAATTTTTCGTGATATTATGTAGGTACGTCAAACGGTAGGCAGGCACGTCCATTTTATGAACTTAACTTAGTTTTGACTTTTTTCGTCTCGTAATTTTGATTTGATTCATACGATTTTGATGACGTAAAAGTGATGACGCACGGGAAAAGAACCACTGTGGCGACTTTAGATAGATATTCCTGCGTTTGGGTTGGCCCCCACCACTCTGTCTCTGGCGACGCAAGCTCCTCCCCCTTACTGACGTCACACCTATTTATCCGTAGTCACTTGGACGTTTAACTAGCATGATATTACTTTTACCGTTATATAGCTACCATTATTGTGGTATATTGATGTATTTATTTCGTTGCCATTGATTTCTTCTTAGACCCTTAAACCACTGCATAGCATGTATAATATTGCCCATGATGCCATGCTACCTTTAAGGTGGCATTCTTAAAGTCATTTAATTCATTACCAACCTATAACCTATTTCGCGTTATTTTTTCAAGTTTATTATTTTATTGACTAACATTTAAATAAAATCAGTATTGTCGGCACATTACTTAGGTAATATCCGATATATTACAAAAATATCTATTTATTTCTTTGCTAATTTTGGGAGAATTGTATAGTGAAAGAACAATGACATAATAATTTTTTAAAAAATCTTACCCTATATTTTTCGCTATACAATTCTCCTAAAATAAGTTATGAAATTCCTTGATATTTATTAAATGTCAATTATTACCTATAGAATATCAAGTCGATACTGATTTTCTTTAAATTTTGTATGAAAGCTAGAAAACATAAATAAATCTACGCGAAATAGGTTATAGGTTGGCAAGCATGTTGATACTCCCACCTTAACTAGCATGATATTACTTTTACCGTTATATAGCTACCATTATTATTGTGGTATATTGATGTATTTATTTCGTTGCCATTGATTTCTTCTTAGACCCTTAAACCACTGCATAGCATGTATAATATTGCCCATGATGCCATGCTACCTTTAAGGTGGCATTCTTAACGTCATTTAATTCATTACCAACGTATAACCTATTTCCCCTTATTTTTTCAAGTTTATTATTTTATTGACTAACATTTAAATAAAATCAGTATTGTCGGCACATTACTTAGGTAATATCCGATATATTACAAAAATATCTATTTATTTCTTTGCTAATTTTGGGAGAATTGTATAGTGAAAGAACAATGACATAATAATTTTTAAAAAAATCTTACCCGATATTTTTCGCTTTACAATTCTACTAAAATAAGTTATGAAACTCCTTGATATTTATTAAATATGTCAATTATTACCTATAGAATATCAAGTCGATACTGATTTTCTTTAAATTTTGTGTAAAAGCTAGAAAACATAAATAAATCTACGCGAAATAGGTTATACGTTGGCAAGCATGTTGATACTCCCACCTTAAGCCGCCTTTACAAATATCTTGGTGGAAAATAATAACATACTTATTTTATTGTTGTGAAAGGGCTAGACATCTGCGAGACAACCAAAGTCGAAAAACACCGAAGTTCGCCCCTAATCCATAGAGTAGCATGGGAGAATTAATGTACGTCATTCCGTACCTCTCCAGTCCTCCAACACAAATACCATTAATATCCCCAACACGTCCCTTTTATAATTAGAGACCCAGTTAAGGGCTCTATCATTTATTTTCTTATTTCAAGAAATTCCTTCCAAATACATTTTCTACATTATCACAAAGAAGCCGAAGGACAAAGGTAGCGAAGCATTCAGAATTGTTTTAAAGCCGCGTCGTGCTCCCAAAATTGCTTTTTACAAAGTCTTGGCGAGGAATAGTTACAGTTTAGTCCAAGTGCACATCTGCCCAAACGAATATTGGGAATAGAATTTTGAACTTGACAAAGACGATGCCGATGTAGCGACTAAATAAGAACTTGCGCTTCAGCAACAAAGACAACAGATCAATCGGTGTTGTTAAAGAGATTGTGCTGGCGACGTTGGACGAAATCACCTCATTGCATTGCTTTATCAACAGAAATTATTCAGTAATCATTTGGGTTGTACCGCCCATTTATTTTACGTATTTTTCAAATATTTATGTATTCATTTCTTTACATTAAAATATGCCCTAAACTAACCTTTGTCTTAACAAGTTTGCAGGTTTTAAGGAATATATATCAGAAAGGGGAAAACAAGCAAAACAAACTCAATTCTTATCTGCGTCAAATCTAATTTTGAGATTGCAAAAAAATCTTATACAATATTTTTTTGAATTTCCTTAAATTTATATTTATCAGATAACGCGGTGACGTAATGAACTGATTTTTTTCTTTGTTTGTATATATCCTACTTTATCTGCAAAAAGAGTGTTTTTTAGTGGAGTGTGAACGAATAAGGGTGTCACTTTTGTTTACCTTTTCTCCCTGTTAGCGACAACACAATTTGTGTGTTTGCTTTTGCAGGACCAGTGTATTCGAAAAATTTATTTGGTTTGTTGCAGTTTTCTGACTATTTATAAAAACCTTGATAGGAACAATAATGTTTTTGATTCTTCTGCAAATTTTCGCTAGTGATATAAAAATATATATAATTTTATTAATAGCAGTGCCTGTGCGGTACCATTTGAACTAATTTTGTAAGAAGGTACCCCCTAATACGACCTCTATAAACCTAGCAGAACAAGGTGCTCAAAATTGAAAATTTTTGTATGGAAAATTAGGTGCTCGTTAGGTGCTAATTAGGTGCCAACATTAAAATTTAAGTACTCCTATGGTTTTTGAGAATATTATATTTTTGTATTGTTCTGCTAGATTAACGTTAAGCTAGCAGAACATTACTGTCAAATAAGCTAATCAAGAACAAAATGTAGTACCAAAATTAGGTGCTTATTGAATATCTAAAAAAATATTTAGTTAGTTAAGATTTTTAAAAAATACCGCCATGTTCTGCTAGGTTGACGCTGAGCTACCAGAACAGTTTTATTATAAGGATTAACAAATAATAACTTATTTATCCAAAATTAGGTGCTATTTAGGTGCTTTAAAATTATTATAATTATTTATCAAAAAACATTCCCAAAGCCAGAAAAATCAAATATATAGAGTAAATATTCAAGGTGCTCAAAATTGAAAATTTTTGTATGGAAAATTAGGGGCTAGTTAGGTGTTAATTAGGTGCAAACTTTAAAATTTAGGTGCTCCTATGGTTTTTGGGAAAATTATAATTTTGTGTTGTTCTGCTAGATTAACGTTAAGCTAGCAGAACATTACTGTCAAACACAAGCTAATCAAGAACAAAATGTAGTACCTACCAAAATTAGGTGCTTTTTAGGTGCTTATTGAATATCTAAAAAAAACTTTAATTATTTAAGGTTTTTAAAAAATACCGCCATGTTCTGCTAATTTTAAGAGAAACAAATTCCGTCTAAAAGGTATATCGGCAACCGGTTTGTTCGTTGTTACCCAGAGCATTTTTTTTTGTATTAAAATTTTATAAAATAATATTAGTTGAAAAAATTGAATTAAAAAAAATGCTCTGATAACAACGAACAAACCGGTTGCCGATATACCTTTTAGACGGAATTTGTTCCTCTTAGAATTAGCAGAACATGGCGGTATTTTTTAAAAACCTTAACTAATTAATTTTTTTTTAGATATTCAATAAGCTCCTAAAAAGCACCTAATTTTGGTACTACATTTTGTTCTTGATTAGCTTATTTACAGTTCTGCTAGCTTAACGTTAATCTAGCAGAACAACACAAAAATATAATTTTCTCAAAAACCATAGGAGCACCTAAATTTTAAAGTTGGCACCTAATTAGCACCTAACTAGCACCTTATTTTCCATACAAAAATTTTCAATTTTAAGCACCTTGTTCTGCTAGGTTTCTAGAGGTCCTAATACGTCACTGCATCTGCACATATAGATAATCTCCAAACTCAATAAATGCGTTCAAGTTTAGTGTCAACAAATACCTTGATATCAACACTAATCCAACAAACGCCGAGGGCGATAATCAATTAGTATCGGTTTTGTGCAACAAAATAAACTTTATAAAACTTGTAGCCGAGAGGCCAACCTGCGTCTACGTCGTGACAGTCATAAATCGGCACGTTGCCATGTCGTTTTAAAATACGTAAGAGAAGCGGAAATTTGGAGGTTTTCTTGTAAAAAGAAGCCTTCTATTTTATTTTTCCGCGTAGTTTACCGTTTTTGACGGTATATTATATGAAAAAGGTACCAGCAGAATTTTTAAGAACCGCGACGTATCCGTGCTAGCGTGAAAAAATCAAATTTGTTCCTGTCGCGCGTCAGACGATAGTGAAAGGTCGGCGTCGTCGTTAGGCGTCAGTGCGCGTCGTAGTAAATCACGGGACGATGCCGGCGGCGTCGGTGATTACGGTCAAGGGCTAATTGTAATTGGATTACCCCGTTCGAACCCTCGGAGGAGGCGGCGGCAAATTTTGTTTTAATTGCTCTCCTGTCGATTTCGTTTTGTTTTGTTCCACGAAAGTTCTTCTTTACATATTTTTTTCGTCTTAATTTTAAGTTGAAATTTATGGGTTCAGTGACATCATCTTAACATCAGTGTTGCCATTTGGGGCGACAAGTCGCCAAAATGACGACTTTTTGCCTCAATGAGAGTGTGGCGGCGATTTTCAATAAAAAGCTTATTTTTGGCGACTTTTTCAAATATGCTAGATGTGAAGACAAAAAAAAGAAATAAAATGAGCATGGAACTATTAAGTGATATATTAAGAGTAAAGTTGGACTTGAAAAGAAATAGATTGTTGTTTCAGTTATAAAATCGGCGAGAAACACTTTTTAAAAATGAATAATATATATATAAAAATAAACGGGAAAAACCAAATCAGGTTCAGATTCAGACAATGAATCAGAATATTTATTTTTTTATTTTATTTTTATTCTTTGTGTAGGTACACCTAGTTTCACGACCAACTTCCAGGTGAAATATTGAAAATATGGTGAATTGATCATATAAAACGCACTATATACTGCCGAGTGTAACCAAATACCGAATATTAATTCTTGGAAGATCAGAACGGAATGCAGCGAGCAGTGTTGCCAAAATGTTCTAAGATAAATCATAAGACTCGGATACTTAAAATCCTGAGATTCGTAATATTTTTAAAAATTCTTTAAAAGGGGTCAAACTACCTAGGTAGTTTAAAGAAAAGAATGAAAGCCTATAAACAACAAATATATATTTATTTTCTGTATTTAAAAACCAAACACATTTCTAAAAACTTAAAAAGTAAAAAAAAAACTTGCGTTATTATGTAGTATTAAAAAATGTAGTAGGTAGTTAATCAGAATCCGAATTGCTGGAATCATCTTTTCTATGCAAATATGACTCCAGTAGCGGCAGTAATAGTAGCGAAAGTCGTAACGTATAGAAAATCATACGAGGATTTTTATGTAAATGCAATAAATTTGTGACGTTTGTTATGAATTATTTTTAGTTACTTATGTTTGACATACGATAAAAAATCGTGAGAAACGCGACGTGATTCGTGAAATCGTGAGATAATTCCCAAAACCGTGTAATCTCACGATTAATCGTGAGTTTTGGCAACACTGGCAGCGAGTCAATGATGTTTTTAATATTGATAATGTGCAATGTTGCCAGGTATATCGTTTTTGCGGTTGATCAACTATTTTGATGGATGAACTACCGTTTTATCGCTATGCTAACCGTTTCTTCCGCTTAACATTACACTCGATTTTGTTTACGCTTTTAAAATAAGCATGCTAATCTTCTCTCTCTCTCTTCTCCATTCTCTGATTAGGTTTGACATTTTGGACGCGTACTCTTCTTTTCAATATTTCTGGTATCTGTGCTGTAATATTATATAATAATATGTCTAATTATCATCCGTTTTTTAAAGTGAAGATTATTGGCCATTGTTTGAAAATATGTATACTTTTTTAACTAATAAAATAATTTATTAATTGTTTTCAATATAATATATTTAGCGTAATATTTTTAAATCTATCGCTTTTTTATGTCAGACTGCTTTCCTTATTTTTGACCTGGCAACACTTATAATATATTAATTTACCCCGATTCAGTATTGCCAGAACAGCAGTCTTTTCTGCATTTAGCAAAATTTTTGAAATCGTATTTTTTGCAAAATTGCAAAATAATTTCGTAATTTGCAGACTTTTAAAGAATTTTTAATAAATAAGGAATTACTATGTATTTACCAAATAGATTTAAAAAATATAATATTCAATGAAAATATAAAAAAAAATAACAAACCAAAAATCAAGTTAAAAATAGTGTTTTTTTACAAAAATGTTGATATATACCTATTGGAGGTCGAAGTAGGGGCAACAGATAAATTCAGCAGATTTTTTGACATACTCGGCAGAATAATTCGTTGGCCAGTCTGGCAACACTGCCCGATGTTTGCGCTGGCCAACAAATTGTCTCGTCTTGCCTAGACGTTCTTGCGCGATCGTCTGCTGTGCTATTTTTATGCTGGCCTTGGTTAAGACCTTGTTTTTCCAACTTGTGATTTTTCCACCCTGGCAAATTTTGTAGCTGCGCGAATAGACTTTTCCATGTTTGTAGCAAATTTTAATTTTTTTTTTAGAAGTTTTAATACTATTGAAAAAATAGGAATATTTTACAGATAACAGCATTTTAAGTATTATAATACCTACACTGAGGAAAATTTCTAATAGCCCTTATTAGAAATCGACTTACCGTAGCTAAAAATTATAATAACATAGGGGACAGATCATGTCCGTTGTTGCCGTTATTAAAATGAAAGTGCTGGAACAGCCGACTTACCACAAGTAGCACATTACATAAGTCATTTTGAGTTTGCGGTGGTTACCTAACAGGCTTTCCTACCATCACCAAAAAAAATTGTTATCAGTATTATTGTTATTTTTAATAGGAGATTCATAGTTTAGTTAGTACAACAAATTAAGTTGTTGTGGTTACTACTGTGCTATTTACCCTTATAAACAAAATTTACTTAATGGTAGTTAATTTTTATACTATTGCAGTTACTTATAGGACCTGTAAAAACTAAATAAATTGCTGTAATAAGTAGTGCGTTGACTTGTCTTAAGTAATTGTTGTGTTTGCTACAGCAATGATTTTTGACTTAAAAAACGACGTTAAAGTTTGCATAATTAGGGGTTTTTGCATATATTTCCTTTTTTTCCAGGTCAGGTAAGATTTTTTTTAGGCAAAGCCTGAAAGATAACATATAGTGCGAAACTAGAGGTAGGTACTCACATTATATAGGTTATACAGGTAAGCATAAAAAAACTTAATGTAGGTAAGTATAGTTATTTAAATTTTATTAAGCCATAATAATATAGTAATACATTTTTTAAAAACATTAACAGGATAAGTATTACCACAGGTATTACTTATTAGTTTACTGAAGCTTTTGGTCAATTTTTAATTAAAAAAAATTAAGTTTTTGATGAGTTTCCGTTTATTAATTTTTTTAAACCATCCTCAGAACTACAAACAATAAAAATATTTTAATTTAATTATCTAAAAATAAAACCTATTTGGAACATACCTTGATTATAGGTACTTAAAAATATAATTTACATTATTTATATTTTCAAGATTTATTAAATATTAATTAATTGCCATTTCCCTGTAGGTTCTTAAAGTATGTTCCAAATAAGTTTTATTTTAGTTAATTTATTATTCAAATAAATATATTTTTAATGGTTTGTAGTTCTGAAGATGCTTTAAAAATTATAATAAATCAAAACGTTAACAAAAATATAATATTTTTTAATTAAAAATTGACCATAACCCAATTTTACTTATTTAACAGTAAATAATCATTAAATTAAAGTATATATGGGGTGCAGAGTGCATCTGCAAAACTATCGAAATGGCCTTTGATGCACAAAGACCATTTCGACAGTTTTTTTGTGACAACTAATTTTCTGTGTAGCGGTAGATTTGTATTTTTGTGCCAATTTCTGCATATACCTGTTTAATAAACGTTTTTTTTTTTAATTAAACGGTGATTGCACAAAGCCATCTCCCCCCCTCTCCTTGTATAAACGGCTTGAGATATATTGTTTAAATTCGGTAGGCGTAAATAATAGGCAAAATACTTACTTTTAAGGAGAATTGTTTTGTTATTCAAGGTGGAGAAAAAATGGAACATATTCTTAACTGGAAAAGGAGGTAGGGTGATACTTCATTTTAAAGGTATTTCACATCCAATTTAACATTATAATTTTTATTGTGTTCCAAAATGTTCCGCTTTAACATGGCGAATCGGAAATTATGCAAGGAAACATAAATATATTCGGCGATCTCCGCCATGTTGAATAACAAAACAACATTAATTTGAAGTAACAGTCCATGCTTAAAATGGAGTTGCAAATATGGGAATAAAAGAAAAACAAAAATAAAATTGTGGAGAAGACTTATTTTTCCTTCGCTCCCAAAGCAACAATATTTCAAAAAAAATAAGGCTTACTTATAATTTACACTTATAAAATTATTGTTTTGTTTTTCAAGATGATGAGATCTTCCAAAAATATGGTTGTTTTCTCATATTTTTCGGAATCGTCATTTTGAAACGGCACATTTTAGAACATTAAAAATTACAAGGTTATCTATATCAAGCATAAAAATACCTTTAACTGAAGTATTACTCGATCCCCTTCCCATTTAAAAACGTTTTCCAAGATAGCGAATGTCCACCATTTTGAATAAAAAAACAACAAAATTTTCCTCAAAAGTAAATTTTTTACCTATCATTTATGCATACCGACTTTAAATATATCTGAAACCATTCCCAAATTATTAAAAGGGGGGGAGGTGGGGGGGAGGAGGTGGACCTTATGCAAGCACTGTATGTGTGAAAATAGACTGCATTCCGCTTGGTATGAGATGTTTGTTATTATTTTCATGTTTGTTGACATAATAAATCGAAATAAAATATTATCAAAATTTGATATTGAGCTGCAAAAAAATTTCGTATTTCTTTCTTCTAACTTTTCCGGTCACAGTCTATTGACAGTGACAGCACCTGTTAAATTTTGTTAACAAAAGTTTTTGCTAATATTCTAAAGTAACTCATTCACCGTATTTGATTCCATAGTTCATTGTATCAATATCGCTTTTCATTAAAATTTGACCACAGCACCTGTCAAACTCTTACGTTGTATTTTTTGCGCATGTTTCCCAAAATCACCTGGGCACAGTCTATTCTTCCATATAGTTTGTTTTATCAACATCACTTACGCGCTAAATTTTTGACAGTAAAATTTACTTCTCTCAAAAACTCCCAGTGATCACCTCATGCGTCTATATTTTTATCAATAACGCTTATCCTTACAATTTGACATTGATAGCACCTAGCAAATTTTACCAATCGATTTTCTGGATATTATTTTAATTGGTTTAAATATTTTTAATCGCAATTTAGTCGATTATCTGTTGGCCTCTCCATGAAAAAGTTTGTTCGGACGCCCATGCAATAGTGCGCCACCCCCTGTATATTACTAAAAGGACAAGCAATAAAAAAAAATTTTTTCGCGGGACGTCACCCTTCACTCCTCCAATCAAAATAAATAAATTAATTTTAATTAATTCCATACTCTAACAGTTGAGCCCCCCCCCTCCCTCCCTCTTTCTACCCGTATTCTCGTATCTTCGAGTCTATTTTTAAGTCATTGCAAAGCATTAAATCGAACTAACTTGTTCGATAGTAATAAAAGGCGTTTCTTTCTTTGTCTTATGCACGGTAATGAGGCTAAAAGACGAAGTGTCACGACGTAAAAATATATAAGCCGTTGCGGCTAGAAATTGCAGCGAGTTTAATTCACCTGGAAGTTGGTCGTGAAACTAGGTGTACCTATAATAAAGTTTATTTAGCTTGTTCCACAGTTTTCTAACCCCAATATCTCAAAAAAGCTGTGGCGACTTTTCATACTGATTGATGGCGACTTTTTGCTTTGTTACTCTGGCAACACTGCTTAACATAATGTTTGATTGAATGCGGACTTCTGTTTATTGTATATATGCATGGGAACAAAAACATTGCATTGTTTTTGGCTCCGTATTCCAAATGACCCCTTTGTCTCCATCCCACCGGCAATAACCCGTCAATTTGGCATGTAGATTTGCGACAATCCGTCTGACCTAAGCTAGCTTAAAAGCGTACCTATGTTTGCTTTATGAATTTGGATATGATTCGCAGGGGCGCCGACAAGTTCGGGTGCCACCAATCTAATACCTACTATGACAAATTAAATTATTTTTTTCACTTCTTTCTAAAATCCCTCATAAAATAAATGAAATAATTTAAAAATTAAAGCTATAAAACTCGTGTTCGCTCTTACTGTTTTCTCTTCTACAAAAGGGAACTTGCAGAAAATTTCAAGTTCCTTAATTAAAACCGTCTCGAAAAACTTTGTCACCCAAATCTTTATAAATTCGCGTTTTTAAAACAGTTGTATAAATATTTTGCTTTATTTAAATTTGCAAAGAAAACATTCTTAAGGAGAATATAAAGAGGTTTAAAAGATTTAAGTTTCTTTGGAGATACAAAAATAAAGCTTGTTCTTTATCTTGCAAATTTAAAGTTTTTAAGAAGAATTTAAATGTGCAGTCATCGAAAATAAATTCAAATTTTATTGGAAGCTTTTAAATTGAATATATTTTAAGACCCTCAGAACAGCCCTAGGCCAGTCGAGCGAAAAAATCCCCACAATACAGGGGGCACCGCCCCCCCCTATGGGCTTCTATGCCCCTCACAACTTCATAGAGCAATAACAAACGATCACCGTTATTTTGTAACTTTTACAGTAAAAAGTAAAAATCTTACTCAACAAAAATGCAGAAACTATGTAATAAAAACTAATGTCAAAAGTAGAACATCGGCTAATGGGAAAAATTTGCTAACGATAGCACATAACCTAAAAAAAAGTTTTACACAGCTTTTTCGATTTAATATTTTGTATTTTCGTAACTGTTATCATTTGCATGCATTTCCAGTTTCAACTGCTGCAGTTTTTCCATAAAAATATTGAAATTGCAAAAGTTTAAATGCGTGCAGAAAGTGGTACTTTTTGTTATGAAAAATGCAATTTTCTCAAAGGGTTCGCACCCCACTACGCAACGTAATTACATATTCCGAAAAATTTAACACCTCGATTTCTGCAATTTCGATTAAACAATTTTACTTTTTGTAACTGTTATAATTTGCATTTATTTCAGGTTTTAACTGCACCAGTTACTTTTTATCCTGTTAAAGGGTAGACATTTAAAAGTTTTATTGTTTGCATTTGAATTTAAATGGCTGCGTTAATTTTTCGGAAACGGAGGAGTTAGGAAATGAGAGTCATAATTTGTGAAGATAAAAACTGTACATAATTTTACTTTGTATTTAAAAGTATTTTATACATTTCCAACAACTTTCGGAGTCGCACTAACTGACTAATCGACTTTTTGAAGCTATACTCGTAAAGTTAAAGGATCTGCAATGTGGAAATAGTCACTATTCCTCGTGCTCAAACAAAAATTAAATTGCATTAGTTTATCAATAAAATTTTTCCAAGAATTAATTATTATTAAGTTTAAAGAAAACATTAAATTCAAATAGAATTCCTTTCTTATTATAAAGGGAATTTCGGGAATTTTAAAAATTACAATCTCATCTCCCGGAATGCTTCCCTCTGGAATAATATTCGAAAAACGATTTTTAAGGGGCGCAGATGACTCTCAAAGACTTTTGAATATTCAAGAGATATTCTTTGATGTTGGGCCGCCAAAAGGGCTCAATAGCAGCCGGATGGGGCAGGATATTATGCAGGGGAACGTTGGGTAAACTGAATATACTATTTACGTATTATTTTATGGAAAGAATAACTTTGGAGAAAATTAATTTTAGTTCGAACAAATCCAGTGGCTAACGGATTTCATTGGGCATTTGTTTATGGTCATAATTTCATGTCATTTACAGCTGTTCTTGGGAGAAAATAATTTCTAAAATTGGCATATTTAATAATTTATTATGCAGTGTGTCCACTCATGGAGTTCACTATACTTGTATATAATCTTATTTTTACTTTTTCGAAAAAAAGTAATTCTTCATCATTTCTTCTGATTGTTATAAAAATACAATTCGCGTTGAGAAAATTCGATTTTATTGTACAGGGTGCATAAATAATGGTAAAATGTAGTTTTACAAAAGTAAAAAATCTTATTTTGATTCTTTCGAAAAAACTCTTTCTTCATAATTTATTTTGCTTGTTATAAAAATACAATTCGCGTTGAGAAAATTCGATTTTATTGTACAGAGTGCGTAAAAAATAGTTAAAATTTTAACGAATTTAAAAATTTTTTAAAGTAAACTTTTTGAAAGAACTCAATAATAATGTTTATTTAAATTAATACATCGAAAAAAATTACAAATAGTAAAGTTTTACTCAACATGGAACATCCTACGTCAGCACATTTCTCCATCCTGTTTCGAAATTCATTATATACATTTTGAATCATATCTGGTGTCACAGTAGCAATGGCATCAGTAATTCTATTTTTTAGGGTTTTAATATTATCTTCCAAGTCAATGGCATACACTCTTGGCTTAAGATATCCCCACAGAAATTAATTCGTTGCAGTGAGGTCCGGGGAACGTGCTGGCCAGTGTATCGGTCCATTGCGACCTATCCATTTTTCGGAAAAATTTTCATTAAGCCAGTTTTTAATAATCATTACAGTATGTGCTGGGCAGCCATCCTGCTGAAATATCATATTTCTTCTAAATTCCAAATTTTCTTCATCCAATTGAGGTAAAAAGTATTCACTAAGAATTTGTAAATAATAATTTGCGTTTAGCCTTTGTTCCAGGAAAAAAGGACTAATTATTTTATTGAACGTCAACGCACACCATACGTTTATTTTCTTAAATTTCTGGCTGTTTCTACCAATTCTAAAGTGGGGATTCTCTTTAGCCCAAAATCGACAATTTTGTCTAGAGATTATTCCATTTGTTGTAAAGGTAGATTCGTCACTGAATACGATATGATGATGAAGAATTACTTTTTTTCGAAAAAGTGAAAATAAGATTATTTACATAGTGTGTGACAAATTCCCTGCCGTCGGTGATTGGCCTCGTTGCGGAAAAGGCCGACGTAAAATAAATAAATTAAAAAAAAAAAAAATTATTTACAAGTACCTATAGTGAACTCCATCCGTGGACACACACACCAGTAAAAACAACACTGTATCTTTCGAAAATGAAAGTTAAATCTGAAATTTCGTTTTGTTAGAAAAATTATATATAATATAATTTAAATGTAGACGTATGCGTTGAATTAAAAAAAAGGATCGTGGCTCATTCACCTATAGGCACGTCGGTACCCGACAGTCCCCCACGAAGTACACATTCGGTCGCCGAACCAAAGGTCGGTTTATTCGGCTGAATCGTTCGAATATAAGGGCGCGTTCGGCGGTTTTTGAACTTTGCGAAAGTAGTTTGCGGAATTAAATTAGGATAAAAGGCCTGCTGTTTGATATCGGGAATTAGAAAATTATGTGGAGGATTAGCGAAGCGTGTGATTCTTTGCGGGCGGAGGCCACAGTATTCGAAATGGGCCGAAAATTTAAACGAAAAAATTAAGTATTTCTTTTCTAAAAAATCGACAAATAGGTATCATCTTTTTTTGGGTTTGTTCGTAAACTAGCACGTGTCAATATTAAATAATAAATTATAACAAGACACTTTTTTTTATATACAGGGCTTATTTGCGTGACAAAGTAATATATAGGCTCCACTTGTCCAAAAAAATATTTTACAAAAGTTGTGAAGTTTAATTGGTTCTAAAATTACTTTTAAATGACAGGGTGGTCCAGAAGGGCAGTGCAATTAAATATGGAACACCTTATACACATACAGTGATCGGCAGAAAGTACGCACCATAAAATAATAAATATAAATGTATAAATATTTAAGCATTTTTCTTTCCCCATGAAATTATCCATATGACGCCATATTCTTTGGTTTTTGATCGTTTCTTAAATATTTTTTTTATAATATCTGTTTGTTTCCAAGAAGTCGCGACTGTTTAGCAGGGGCTACAGTTCCAGATCTTCTTTCCCTAAGAAGCCTATAGATTGTTGATTCACTAACTTCCGTCATATTAGCATATGCTGATACTAGGTTCCTGGCAGTACTAGATGGTGTTTGGTGCGCAAGTGCATCGTGTACATTTAAAACTATTATCTTTGCTTTTAGGTCAAGCAAACCACTGGGAAATAATTATTCGCCATTTTTGTATTACGTTTATAATATACACACAAGGTTTCGATAACACGTTAAAAACAAAACTAAACTACCTCACTTAAAGTTGGAAATATTCTATGACATAAGCCACCTACCTGTATACCTATGCTATAATAGACAATTTAATTACTTAAGATCGGGTACCTGTTATTGTTACGCTTATGGTTTATTGACGTTTTACGACTCATGACCCTCAGCTGTGCTGTCAGGCTTTAAGAAACACATATTCTGTTTTGATAATTAATAATTTGTAATGAAATTTTCCACGCATTTATCTTAACCACTCATACGTTATTTCCCAAAGGTCCATTAAAACGGCTTTTTTACGAAGAAAAGGAAAAGGAAGCTTTTCTTTTCCCTTATCAAAAATATCACTTTTTCTTTAGATTCGCTGTCAGTAGCAAAATCTGTTAGGATTTCGGTCGAATATATAAGGGCGGTGTAGCCTGTCAAATTACGTCTGGTCTTTTGAGTTTTAGATTAAAAAAAAACTATGACGCGGACGGCATATTATTCAAATAGAAGATAATATTATATCGTCAATGTAGACCATATATTATACAGGGTGAAGCAACGTCAAACTGGTCATGGGAAATCGCGCATGTAAATTTTGTTACCCACAAATATTGACTCCCCTATTAATTTTACATCAAAATTGTACCATTGTAAACAGTGCCCTGCCCGGTATTCATATAAAATTGATTTTTTTTTAAACTTTTGAAATCTTCAGCATTGATATACAGGGTGTCCGGAAATGATAAGCAAAACATTTAGGGCATAATTTTAGGCTGAGTTACAGGGTGTTAAAGTTAAATTTTATTTGCAGTTTTTTGCAATACCTTTTGCTACCCTTATAATATTTTGACGAAATCTCGTATATGGGGCTTTTTCGGGATGAAGAATACAAATTGGCCCAGCGTTTTTTCGCATTTTGTAGAGGGCGCCACATAGGAGCCTATACTTTACTTTAAATGATATCAAATTTTTTGTCCTACACTGTATGCTCAATTCTCCTAACCTATTGACATAAAAAAGGTATACAACTTTTGTTTCGATAAATCTAACAGTTTTCGAGAAAAACGCTAAAATAACATTGCTTGTATGTAATAAATACGAAATCATTTTAATTTATTTTCAACGTTAAACATAGCATAGCAAAGGAAGGAATATTCCATGGATTCTGTCGGAATTTTTTAAGAAGAATTAATTTATGCATTGAAGAGGAAGGACGTCACTTTGAACCTTTGATTTGAATGTTTAATTTATTGTTTTAGTAACTTATGTATTTTAAAACTTCAAATAAAATGTATCTTGAACACCCTGTAATCCGTTAATAATCTAATTTTCAAAAATTGATATAGGAAGAGATAGCATTTATTTTCAGTCTAGATATATGTATATCCCCTTAATTTTTTTGGACACCCTGTATAACTCGGAATTTTTTACCAAAACAATTTCTGAAAGGCAGAATTCAAAAATGAAATTATATCATTGAAAGCCCGACAAACGTCAACCGGCATTTTCGGAATGCAAAATTTACAAAGAAATAATTTAAATTTACATGTGAAAAGTTTTAATGAACGTCCAGTTTTGTCATTCGAATTTTGCGCTTGAACGTCTGCTGAATTATGTTTAATATATTTATTTGGCTGTTGACTTGTTTGTGCATTCAAGAATTAGTAGGTTGGAACTTAATCCTATCTCATTGGTTGGAACAAACCTTGTTATTTTATTCAGTACTACCGGGTACCCTTTGTTTCCTGCTCGGCCGAAGGAGGTTCAATAGGCATTCTTTATGGAAAAACAGTCGAACCGCTCCGTAAATTATTATTATTATTGCAAGCAAAACTTTGCATTAGACAAAGAAAAACTAATTACCAAATATGCAGATTGCATTTGCAACATTTGCATAATACCATGTTTGTTTCCTTAGTTTAGATCATTAGGTATATGCCGATTTCGAATCGCCCGTATGCCGTTAACCCTTTACGTGGTTCGTTTATGTTTGTCTTTTTGACTTGTACTTGTGACTTGTATTAAAGAACAATAAGTTCAACAGTCCAAGAAATATTACAATTTAAAACAAGCGATGCATTAACATTTTAAAATGTTTAGAAATTAAAGCAAATGGAGTAAATGGACGGCCCAACCTTTTTTTTTTTGGATCCGAACCTAACAGTTTTATAAATGCAAAATCAAAGAAAAAGACAGCCTCTCCCTTTGTCTTTCAAAAAATTTAGACTTGATTTCTTCGTCATACATTCGACGAAACTTCCAACTAAAACATGTTTTGGTTGTGAATTAGGGCCCATTGTACCGTTCGCTTTTACAAAATTAATTTTCATATCTCTTTCAGGCGACCCCTAAAACTTCCCTGAAAGATTAATTAGACGAAACTCATCCCTACTTATCTCGCCGCAAAACCGCTTTGCGGCGTTGCCAGACTTTGCTCGGGAAAGTTTATTAACTCGGGAATTCTTGTATTTTTGTTTGAACATTTTGAAAGAGGCACTAAGTTGCTAATTTGTTCGAAAGGTGTAAGGATTTCTTAAATAAAGTACAATTTTAATTTTATAATAGTAGAAATTTTTTAGTTTAATTTTGGTCCTAAAGCCTACTATATACTACTATATTATGTATACTGATAATAGTTAATACAAAATGTAGTGATATCAAATACCATTTGATGAGATTTTTCACATTTGACGTCTCACTTGGTAGAATAGGACAAAAAGTAATCCCCATTTTATCTTCGAGAGAAATTTCCGCCATAATAGTATATTAAAGTACACGTTTTATAAAGCATCATTTTATAGCACGCGTCCATGTTAAAAAACGAGCCGCTTGCGGCGAGTTTTATAACGGGACAAGTGCTTAAAACTGCTTTATATAACACGTACTTTATGCTATTTTTTCTAATTTGTAGTTTTTTCAATAAAAAGTACATATTTAAAAAGAAAATAAATCCTTCAAATTTTGTAAATTTTTATGTCTAAATGTTATGTTGGTAATATTATTTTTTATCATAGTAGCCTGTGGACAATAAAAATTATTTTGCGAACTGTCATTTTTTGATTTATTCACCCATTTTCACCACGAGATTCTAAAGTTATTTTAGCGATATGAGATTTGAAATTGGACGGAATACGTTGTGTGATCCTTGTACATTCGGTACATATACAGAGCGTTCGGAAATTCGGGCGATTTTGCTACTTTTTTTCGAATTTCAAAAGACGTGATTTTACGTCACGGCATTGCAATTTAGTATAGGGAAGATGGAAAATTCAAATAAAGTTGTAGTTAAAATCGACATTGGAAGGTTAGTAGATTAAATTTTGGATAGGATTTGGCAAAAAATGATAGCTTGAAGCATCTACAAAAGCAAAATAGTTCTCCATCAATAAAGTTATTATTTTATATGTGTTTTTTAATTAACTAAAACAATACATACAGATTTGTAGATCTAGGCAACCAAACATACATACGTGGATTCGTGTAGTATTTTGCATATTTGGACTAAAAAAATATTAGTTATCTAGAATGCTATGCTAAACGGTGAAAAAAAACATGTCATGTAGGGCCAACCTTTAAATAATAAAATTCGGAGTTCGAAATAGATCTATTACGAACTCGCTAGCGCGTTCGAAATAGATCTGTTTCGAGACAAAATTAGAAAAAATATTTTATGAAGAATGAGAAATTATGGATTAGTTGTCGGATTCGATAATTTTTTTATTTACTTGTGCTTTATATTGCAAGTAAGTATGACAACATGGTCGTCGTTTGTACAAGCCAAGCCCAGAGCATTTCAAAATTCTGAAATATTTAAGGTTCGGCGGTGAGTCCGGGGGGATGCGAGACTTTGATAAGAGGGAGGAAAAAAGCATCCTCTCTTTGCTGCCCTTTAAAAGGCGGCTTTTTAATATACTGCTGGGAAATAAGATATAAGTAGTTAAAGGAGGATGCGGAATTTCTTTTGAGGTTAGCTTTTGATTACGAGTTGATATTAAGAGGGTCTGAGGTCGGGGCAATACCTAAATGCATAGGTAGCATAGACATTTACCTTTAGATCCGTTCAACGTATTTTCAGTAAGTATGAAGTAATTATAGATCGATTTAAACACAACTAACTATTGCTAGGCCACACAAATAAGATGTTTAAGCCCGGACCTGTCCATTTTCCAATTCGTTTAACGATATTTTTGCAATGCGCATGCCTATTCCTGTGTGGTTTTGTTTACATGCACAATGCCATAAATTAGCCACTTTCGTGATTATTGTTTACTTACCTAAAGGTAAATGTTTATGATAGGTAGAGGAAGGTCGCCCTTGATGGCATACTTGCCATGATGGCATACCACAGGTATCTCTGGAATAAACCGGGTTTGCGTCATCCCGCATAGTTAGACGGGCGCGCGTATTGACTAGTGCTGGGAAGTTTAGTTCATTTTGCCGATTTCAATCTTTCGTTCTCGTTCAATAAAGTGAATAGTTCAAAAGACTAGTTCGTTTAGTTCATTTAGTTCACTGATTTATACTGGCATAGTGAAGTAAAAGAAATATTTTAAAACTTAAATTATATATTAAATTAAGAAAAAATACAGTAGACACCGACAATATTTTTTATTCATTTCCATACCGAAATAGTCCGAAATCATCGCGGCATGCATCGGTCGATCAGGTGACAAAACCTATAATCTCGGTCGTCTCGCTCTCGCTTGCGTAGTTCATTCCGTTTAGACTTTAGCTCGCCTTGTTTCAATCTCTCAGTAATTACTGATTGAATCTTTTAGTTCAGTTGTCAGATTCGATCTTTTGAACTAGTTCGTTCGCGAACTAGACAACTCTAGTATTGACTGTTCAGTTGTGAGTCAAATTTCAGTCGTGACGGACGTTTTTATGTAAAGTTATTTAATAGAACAGAAATTGCTAACTGGCGAAGTAATATTAGCCAGTTTTTAAACCAACATTTTTTTATGTTAGGTGCATTAAATTAGAATGCACGATTTTTTTCCGATAACTATAGGATATATATATGTTACTTTGCTATGATTATTTTAAATCTAAGTTGTGGTTTTAATTTTTTATAATTTTTATACTAGAAGTGTGACATATTCCTAAGATGGCACATTTATTGGTTTCCTATGATGGCATACATATATAAATAGGTATGCCATCATAGGCGTCATATTCAAAACGGCGCTACTTTTACTTTTCTTTGTGTCTATGTCCCTAAACACTACTTATATGCTTAAGTCTTTTTAAACAGTTTTATGTGCTTGCATTTTTTAACAATAAAAATGTTCAAACTGTAACAAAAATATTTCTTTTACATGTATGCGTTCTTCAGATTTTTACCTCTATAAACCTAGCAGAACAAGGTGCTCAAAATTGAAAATTTTTTAATGGAAAATTAGGTGCTAGTTAGGTGCTAATTAGGTGCCAACTTTAAAATTTAGGTGCTCCTATGGTTTTTGAGAAAATTATATTTTTGTGTTGTTCTGCTAGATTAACGTTAAGCTAGCAGAACATTACTGTCAAATAAGCTAATCAAGCACAAAAATTTGGAACCAAAATTAGGTGCTTTTTAGGTGCTTATTGAATATCTAAAAAAAAAAAATTTAATTAATTAAGGTTTTTAAAAAATACCGCCATGCTCTGCTAATTTTAAGAGGAACAAATTCCGTCTAAAAGGTATATCGGCAACCGGTTTGTTCGTTGTTACCCAGAGCATTTTTTTTGTATTTAAATTTTATAAAATAATATTAGTTAAAAAAATTGAAATAAAAAAAATGCTCTGGTAACAACAAACAAACCAGTTGCCGATATACCTTTTAGACGGAATTTGTTCCTCTTAAAATTAGCAGAACATGGCGGTATTCTTAAAAACCTTAACTATTTAATTTTTTTTTTAGATATTCAATAAGCACCTAAAAAGCACCTAATTTTGGTACTACATTTTGTTCTTGATTAGCTTATTTGACAGTAATGTTCTGCTAGCTTAACGTTAATCTAGCAGAACAACACAAAAATATAATTTTCTCAAAAACCATAGGAACACCTAAATTTTAAAGTTGGCACCTAATTAGCACCTAACTAGCACCTAATTTTCCATACAAGAATTTTCAATTTTGAGCACCTTGTTCTGCTAGGTTTATAGAGGTCAGATTTTTGCATTTTACTGGAGTATGCCATCATAGGCAACGCAGTTGTGTACTTGGTGGTTTTTTCTTTTCTATTCTTTTTACCAAAAAAATAGTTTTTGTATATTTTTAAAGTTTTATAATGAATATTTAAGTAGTAACAAATATTTTAACATGGTTAAATGGGTTAAAACCTTTGAACTAAAAAATATATTAGGTGGTAAAAAAAAGGTGCCATCATTGGCGACCTTCCCCTAGTTATATTATAGGAAAGTATATTTTTGAGCAACCGAATATGAATAAGGTTTTAATAACAAACAACGGTCTCTAAGAAAAAATGTTATTTTTTTTTATCAGATTTAAGACCACAATTTTGTAAATAACATTTATAACAAAAATAAAATGTATTTCCAAGTTTAAAAATCTCACTTTTTAACTTTATTTTAACTTACAAAAGCCTTTTTTGTTTAAATTAGAAAATCTTTTCCTTACAAAGTTATAACCCACTTTTAAATTGGGTACAATGGGCAAACAAACCATTCGAGAAGATAGGAAACATTTTGTTGTTCGCGAACATTTTTTAAAGTAAAAAATGTTATTTAACATCTTTGAAAAAGAAAATGTTAATATCTGGGGCACGATTATTTCCATAAAAAATGATTTGTTTCGTTTTTTTCTTTGTTTTGGTTGTTTAACTTAGAAATAGACTGAAGCAGAGTTTTTGTTCCTGGTGTTTGTTAAATTACAACACGATTTGCGTTTAGGGTTGGCCATCTCTCCCGGAATTGAGCTTGAAATTGCAAACATTCCGTGCAAACTTTACCGTTTCTTTTTCGACAAATTTTCGCGTCATGCAAACTTTCTTGTCCCTCTTTGGGAAAGAGCAAGCATCTCTTGTTTAGCCAGATCGGCGCGACGCCTTCTTAATGTGTGGATTATGCAACACACAATACTGAAAACATTATTGCACCATGTTTTGTCCACAATCTAATATTTTATCGATCGATCTTGATGAATTCGGAGATACATGCCACTCATGCCAGGGGAAAAGTTATTTTTCGTTTACCCTGTACCCATGATACAAAGAAAGAAGAGATATGACATTGCGCATATGGGCGGAGCCAAATCGACAGCTGCTTACGTCATGTGGTGATAATTTTCTGGCGGGCTTCGTATAACCTACGTTTAGTTTTATGTACTATTGTTATTATTTGTTATACAGAAAGAGGTTTTTAGTGTTTTTTTGGATTATTATTGTTGTTTGTTATTGACAATTAGTTGTTAATATGCGTTGTTCAGTGGCGTTATGCATAAGTGATAATATGACAGCTTTTATTTGTTATAATTATCTGCAAAAAGTATATAGGTACCTACATATTTATGATACAAATCTATGTAAAATATTTAAAATTTTAGCTTAAAAAAATTGTTCTCTTCCTCGTACATAGGTGAGATAAAAAAGTTTAATTTGACGAAATTGGTTTAAAATAATAAACTGTTATATGTGTGCCTTATTTTTTAATAATTGTTAATATGTACCTCTTATTACTATTATGATAATTACCAGTCCTAGTATATTTTTTTTTGTCTGAAGTAGTTTTTTACATCCTTATCCTTGGTCAAATTATAGTCAAATGCAGTGGCGGACTGGAGCGGGTGGCCGGGTGGCCATCGCCACCGGGGCCAGAAGGTCTTTAGGGGCCAATTGGTCCAAACATTAATTAAACAACCATTTTTTTTTTCAAAAAATTTTCTTAATTAGGGTTGGGGCCATAGAGGTCATGTAGCCACCGGGGCCAAATGATTCCAGTCCTCCACTGGTCAAATGTTAACAATATAAATTTATAAACAGACATCTCCAAAAATAATATCGTTTCATATAGCATAAAAGAATCTTAATAAGCAAATTAATTGATTTTGGTCATTTAAGGCTCGAAACTGTTTTCTAAAAATGTTTAAGACTGCACATTTGTACCTATTTTTTTTTCAAACAATTTATTGGTTAAAGTGGAAGGACCAAAAAATATAGGGTATTTTTTTATGATTTTGTAAAAATAAATAAGTAAATTTCAATTATTGTAATCATTTAAAAGATAAAATGTATGTCAGCATAAGCAGAAAATTATTTTCATTGATACCAAATATATGCTAACTTTTAACATTTAACCCAAGAACATCATGAAATACGTTCTGATTTATGAACCTCTATCCTTAAAGTACTTAAAATAATATGCACTTAAATCTTCCAAAGCAAAAATTGCAAAATATGCAGTAAAATTTCTATTTTTACCGGCTAATCCTATGTAATTTTAAATCTCGTTAGCACCACATGACGTCATTGCGCGGACCGGACCGAATTGGGAATACGATCGATCATATCTTTCTTTCTTTGTATCATGCCCTGTACCTATATCCTTCTTAATCTACATATGCAAGCAACCGTCTTACAAGGCAATTATATTTAGGTTATGTATACTGGGAACCCCGAAACCTCCGCAATCTGCGGGTCGCCAGCTTTACATTCTACTAAAACCTCCGCGGAAGTTTATGATTTTAGTTTAATTAATAACGCAGGGACATGCATACTAAGAGGGTATATTAGAATGTTTTAATTATTACTTAAAGATAAAGAGATCTATTGTTAGACAACGTGGTGGCGGTAATTTGCGCAGCGAATTTAATATAATATACATATAAAAGAGTTGTTGAAGAACTCTTCTTTTACAGATAACTGGATCCGATGATTAATTCATAAGCAGCTATACCAAATTTCAGCTTTCTTTGTGGCGTGTGGACTTTTCGAATTATTCATAGTGATACTGATAAAAAGATTTTTCGTTGGAATAAATTGTTACGTACTTCCCTCTTGTGATTGTGACTGGCCTCTTTTTCCAATCTAGTTACAAAATATTTAAAAAGAACGATTATTTTGGTTATTATAGTTTCTGTTTTTATACGATTTTTCTTTATTTCTTTTTAAAATTTCTAAATGAAATAAAAAATAACAAATAGCTTTGAATCTTTCTACGTTCCAGCAGCGTTTCTCCTCGGGCAGTGAACTTGCCTGGATAAATTTCACCTAAGCGTAAACGAGGACAATATAAAAATATAAAAAACAACTCGTTATTTAGGAAAAAAATGTTGCCAAAGGAATATTTATCATTTATTTTTTTTTATTTAAAGAATATTATGCAGAAATATAATTATTTTTTTTAAAACGTAACTTTTTCTTCTTGTACCTTGTATATAGAACTTTCAAGGCACTAATAAAACGATCTTGATGCTTGGCAAAATGGTCTATTAAACGGGTGTTCCGAGGGGTGTTCTATTGTGCGGTTAGACGCTTCAGCTAAAATTTAGCAAAATGTTATACAGCTGCCTCGTATATACTGCTCCTTTACTAATTAAAATTCGCGATTTACTATCGTAGCTTGTACAGGATTATCCGTAGACCTTTTGGAGTGATAATTTAAGGACGTGAACCTATTACAGCGCGAAATAATTTATTTATTTTTTAATTGTTGTAACGTCATCATAAAAGTGTGAATGGCCCACTTTGGGTACGGTTATTTGACTGATTTGATAGATAATGCGAATCACGTGACTACTATTTTTTTGCTTAATTTTCATCTCGATCGAAGTAGAACTTGATGCCAAAGTCAAATTTCGAATAAAGCTATTAATAAAAAAAATCCCATATGATGCGGACTTTACTGGTCACACTGTATGTATGTATGTACAGGGTCTTCCAACGAGGACTGAACAGTGGCTCATTTTTGAGCTTCCTTGTATTTAAAGAAAAATCCAAAATAGCCAATCGATGTACTTTTTCCTGCAGAATTCAAAAATGAAACCAAAAATTTATTTGAACCAGAAACAAAAGAGTTACGATATGGATAATGTGTTTTTTAAATGGAACATAGCTTTTTTTATACGATTTTTGGAACGAGTGATTTTTTTTTGTCCGTTCTGATTAAAATATTTAATATTGTGACAGCTATTTTTATTAAATTTTAATGTTTTATCCAGTAGAATTTAACTTTAACCTGTTTGAAACATACACTAGGTAATAAAGGTATAATTACCTTTGAATCCTTCAAAGTCAAAAAATTTGACAAATTTACTATAATATTGCCGAAATGACTTTGAAGGATTCAAAGGTGATTATACCTTTATTACCTAGTGTATGTTTCAAACAGGTTAAAGTTAAATTATACTGGATAAAACATTAAAATTTAATAAAAATAGCTGTCACAATATTAAATATTTTAATCAGAACGGACAAAAAAAATCACTCGTTCCAAAAATCGCATAAAAAAAGCTATGTTCCATTTAAAAAACACCTTATCCATAGCGTAACTCTTTTGTTTCTGGTTCAAATAAATTGTTGGTTTCATTTTTGAATTCTGCAGGAAAAAGTACATCGATTGGCTATTTTGGATTTTTCTTTAAATACAAGGAAGCTCAAAAATGAGCCCCTGTTCAGTCCTCGTTGGAAGACCCTGTACTGTACATACCTATATTAATATTACAAGTAGAAAATATATTTCTTCTGGAATGTAGAATCATTCCTTAAAATTTGTCAGAGTCATTTCCGGGCACCCTGCTATAAATGAACAAGGTGCTCACTCGGGTCCTGGACAAACGTCATTGTCATTAAATTTCCGCACTTTGATAATCATCACTATTACCGGATGGAAATTACGACACGACCGTGACATCCTGTTTTTTACTACCAAAAATACGCTCTCTTTCTTGTTGAATTTCATCCATATAACGGGAATTTCAGAATTAAACTGCGTCTGCATAATTTTTCTTTAATTGTTTGCCTAAAATGGGCTAAAGACCCGTAAATCTTTCTTAAATAACGCAAAAGAACTGGAAAAAGTAGCGGTAAATAATGAGACATGGCCCGGGGACCCGGAAAAATTAGCAGGCAATATATTTAAATAAAGGAATGATGAAAATTAGGGAGCCGTTGCTGCGTGCACTTTTTATACGCTAACCTTAATTTTTTTAAATTTAAAAATTATTGATTCTAATTTTTTTTAAGGAAATGTTTCTAAAGTTCGTAAATTCGCTGTATATTACAATTCCGATGGTTAAAGTAATATTTCTTCCCTTGCCAACTAGATTTTAATAATAATCATGCAGAGTTTATGTAGGTATATAAAGTTGTGCTGAAGGCGCTGCTGCAATCTACTAAGCATTTCTCCATCCAACTTACCGTTATCGTTTTAATTGATATGCCACGGTACACCCCTATTCGATACAATATAAAGCGGACTTATTAAGTTTTGACAACTGTGGAGTTTACGTTTTTATTTTTTATTTTCCCTCATTTCTCATAATTTTCATTTAAATGAGGGGCGTTTATTGTCGGGTGAAATTCCGGAAAATATTTTGACAAATTAGTATAATGAATCGAGGGACCCCTAATAAAATTATGAGGCGGAATATTAACTAAATAAATTTATTCGATGAGACTTTCCTAATTTCTTTCGAACTTTTCGTAATAGAGAGTATTATATAAATGGGGTAAAAATAGCTTTTATGAGAAAAAACATAATTTTCCTTAAAATCCTCTCTCTTCCAGTGGGAAGGATGAGAAATACTTTGGCTGCCTTGGAAACTCGAGCACTGTCCTAAAGAACATTTGTGTGAGGCAAACTAGAAGGATTATGGCACGAGCTCACATGCATAGCAGTCAAAGTATAAGGGTTCAAAACCTTCAGACCATGTTGCCTGATTCCTGCCAAGAAGTTATTTCGCCCTTGGGACCCCGAAAAAATAACTCCTGCAAACCTATTTGTCTATTTCGAATGCGAGCAAAAAAAACCTTTAAGGTTTCCAAATGAAGCAATGAATAAAATATAGGGCGAACGTTTTGACTGGGTGAATTTGAAATTTTGTACACCAGACCGGCCATTCCCAAAGTGTTCCTCGTTTTTTTCCTCTTTCACTTAACAATATTAAACCTTTTAAGTGCGGAAACCTGTTAATAAATTATGGGCACAACACGAAATTAACAAAATAAATCAGGCCGATGTGGAAAAGTCAGACAGGGGATTTACAAGGCCCCAACTTACATATACACGTATATATACAACGTGGTCTTACTAAAGTGTCAAATAAATAAATACGTCGGTGACTTTTCAGATAATTTTATTTTTGAATAGTGTCGCTTATACTAAAAAGCGTCCGCTATAATATTATTTGCATATTAAGAGCGTAAAGTGATATATTGTCGCTTCGAACGAGTCTGGTGAGTGCGGCAATGTCTCTTTGCGCTCGATTTATACACAGAATGTTTTCTACAACCGGTGTTTTAATATAAATGTTTGGTAAAAATTATTTATTATTTATTTTACGAGAACGATCACGTATTGGTTACAAATTTGTCGAGATCTGTCAAATACAATCAACGCCTACTTTTATTTCAAAAGTCGGCGTCGATTGTATTTCACAGAACAATATTAATTTTAAATAGGTACATAGCTACATCATTACATTAAATAAAACAAATTACAAACTTTAATTACGGAAAACAGTTCCAAGATTGGTTGGTAGTAACTCATATTTTATTTTTTAATAATTTTCTGCTACTAAGGGTGGTAGAAATTTATTTTTTACCAATTTATTATAAAGCTTTCGCAGCGCAAGCCAATATTATATTTTGAACATAGAAGGTCGTGCTTGCCGCTGCTGTCAGCAAAAATAAACATATAATTAGTTAATGTGCCAAATTGTTCTTAAAACAGCTATTTTTGTCAAATAAATTTACTCTTATAATAATTATCAGATAATGAAAAATTTATGTGATAGGTACTTGCACAGAATTGGGCCATGTTCAAATACGCAATTCCAGTTTAATATACTTAACTGCCCTAATTGAAAACAGCGACCAAGGCATGTCAAAGAATGGTTTGTTTAAGAAAATTCAAAGAAGTCTGCTACTGTCGACCAAATAGAATTATTTTCCCAGAAGAAGACTGAATATTATTGTTTCAAATGTCATCTAACACAGACATTTAATACTATTTAATTCTTTTTATACAGGGTGTTCATTTGAAAACTTCCCACCTTGATTTTCCTGCTTTAAAATGAAAATGTGCAAAATCGCTCCGACCCGTCGATTTTTATTTCGATGAGGACATCTTTTGCGTATATTGTCAATCTTGTTACTTGAAAAAACAGGGACCGGAAAAATCTTTTGCCGGTCACTCACGTCCATTTTCCGGTTTTGATCGACAAAACGTTATTTTCTGGACGAAAAATTGTTCAGAAAGTGTATATTTTCTGGTCGGTCTTAAAAAAATACCATTTTACCAAACATTTCTATAAAAACACCAGTTGTAGAAAAAAGCCCGTGTGTAATACACAAATAGCCGTTATCGTATGTTTCTAACTAACCCTTATACAAATCACTGCCCCTTCACAACCACACAGATTATGAAATGATATCAGTTTATTTGTGCCATAACAATACTGATGTAGCTGACGCACCCTTTCTAACAATAATTAACAATAGGCCACACCTTTAATAGGTCAACAGTAATTATAAAATGATTTAAGTATAGTTTAAATGGCATTAAGGGTTGATTGTCATTTGCAGGCCCTTTAAAAATTAAACTATAAAGCTAGGAAGTACGAGTCAGGTTATTTCTTAATTCGGTCAGGTTTTTTTGCCCAACGGTTTACCAGATACGTGGGTAGGGCTGGGCGCTATTGAAATTCCAATATCGAACAGAACAGTAGGTAATCGGATCATTCTAAGCGTCTGCCTCCTAGAGGTAGCAAGTGAAAATACTAAAAACCCTTAATATTTTTTAATATTTAAATATTATGCAGCTTAAAACTATTATTTATTATTCCCGATTAATAACAGGAAAGCTGGAGCTAGTAGAGTTAAATAATAAATAATCCGTTATTAGAAAAGACGTGCAAAATTTCATTACTGAACGTTCTTAATTAATATTAATTACCTTTTTATTGTGCTTAGTTAAGAAAAGGTGTTTTTGATAGAGACGTTAATTTTAAAAGTCATTAAGCAGGTGGCGGTGGTGCTGCCGCTGGGCTGGTCCTGTGTTAATTTCGCGAAATACATTAAAACCTTAATTAAAAAAGTGTTATTAGATAAGGCAATAATAAATATGGCGATTTCAACTTTTATTTAAATAAAAAAACGGTCAAGTGCAAATTTAAAGTATAGATTTCTACTCGTTCCACTGAATAAAAAGACGGTAACGGTTACCCCATGCGGAGGAAGGGTTGATTTGAGGATATCGCGATGAAGATGTACGTTTTTATGACTCAAATCAAGACGTGTTTGGTCATTACCCATGCGTAATTTTGTTACCGTTAACGTATTACCGTAAGTTGTACGATTTTTACACTGTATATTAACAAATTTCCGAATGTAGTAAATTATTTATGCAGACATTTTAAAATAAATCATTCGGAACGTTCAAATTATAGATTTCCTTGAGCCGTGGAGTTTAAATAAGTATCCGTAATGCACAGTGCCCCCGGCATTCATCTTACTAAACTTCCGAGTCATGATATTAATATCCTTGTAGCAATAAATAATATTGGCCACGGGTACTGCGACAAGAATTAAATTGCAACTATTCCGAAATATAGGATGTATTTATTTTTAAACAGTCAATATATGCATTAAGATTAGGAACACGGCAAGAAAACAAGGTAAATACCCATAATATCGTGCGAGCAAAAATTATTTGCATCGAAGAGGGCTTGGATTAAAAAACGTAGGGCTTGGTTTAGATCACAATGATATGGGGACGATATACCTATCTAACCAAATTTAGGTTAAAACTTTGTCCAATTCATATTATGACATTAAGCCGAACTAATGAGTAATAAAATAAGTAGACAAATACAACTTTATTTTTGTTGCTTACAAAATTAACAAAGTAAGAATATACAGAAAGAAAAAGAAAAATAATTACATAAATTGCTTGAATTGGCCACCGCCATGCTCCAAGCATAAATTCACACGTCTCTTCATATTTTCAAGTAATAATTCCTGCGTCTTTCAAAATCTGCGGCTTGTATTTCTTGGAATACTTGCACTTTATAAGGAAATAGATTTAGCTGCTTCTTAAGAATAGTCCCGCATGTTCCATAAGATCTTCCCACTTCTTGGGACAGGCGTCTTATACAATTTGTTGGCGTATTTTGCATTATTTCACGAATGTTTGCAACAAGTTCTTTTGTTCTTACAGATGGTCTTCCTGCTCCTTTTTTGTGTTGTATAGAACCTGTTTTCCTAAACACAGCCACGATTCTTTTCAGGCAATGATAAAAATCCCCAGCAATAAAAGCAACGTTAGGAAAATGTTCGTGAAAATCGTCCATGCACAAACCCGGATTGTATTGCCACTAACCATTTACTCTAACCCCGTTTCGAAAATACGCTTCAACCATGAATGTTTTGTGCTGTTCCGTAAAGCCCATTGTGTGAATTGTTCTAGAAATTGAAAAAATTAGCGATGAATCAAATTACTTGTAACGACTGTCAAAGATAACGGAATAACTGATTGATTGTTAATTCAAGTGGTTACTGACACCCAACAGCATTACGTCCTTAGATGCAAGGCCCTCTTTGATGCAAATAAATTTTGTCCGCACGGTATATTCCGAAAAGTTTACAGTTCATAATTTCAATACAATTAGTGTAAGCATCCATATTCTGCTGGAAAAAAGATAATAAACGTCATTCCACCGAAAGAAAAGAAGTAAAGTTTCTTTTTCACCAGAATGTGGTTTATTAGAAAAAATTTTCTACTTAAATTCCACTTTTTATTGACAATACGACATGTTTCACTGCACTGCAGCTTCCTCAGGTAATGTGAAACATGTCGTATTGTCAATAAAAAGTGGAATTTAAGAAAACAAGTGTTTTACTTACAGTAATAAAACAATATTAATATGGATTTCCACCAAGTAACGACCAATAATATTAAAGAAATATTTTTCATTATAACAGCAGAGGAAGTAATATTATACGTATAAGACATGTCCTTTTGCGTTCGATATCCAGGAAACCAGAATCTAGAGCGCAGTCGATTGTTACATGAATAATACAAGTATGATAGTAATGACAGCGACCTATTCAAAAGGGCGTTTACGTAACACCTCCTGAAAGTCCTATAAAACGGTCGTAAACGGGAAAGGTTCTATACTATAGACCTTGTTGGGGGTATATTTCCAAACCGCGCGCAAATGCCTTTAATATGTCACCTATATATAGGTAGAATATTTTTTTATCATTTCTTATTCGATACATTAGTCCATCCAAGATGCATTCTGGAAAAAGTGTGGAACGAACCCAAACGTCGCTGGCCTTGTCAAAAACATAACAACAAGTTTTGCTTGTCTTTGATTTATAATTTTGCTAATGTGTAGGTCGTATCTTAATAAGGAATGAAAGTATTAATAACATGTAGTTCATATCACTCTGGATTGTAGATCTACAAATAATAAATGTGTATCATGCCACATTAAATTGTAAATAACGTATATACGAATGCCTTGCCATGCCTTATTGGTTGTTTTATATTAATATGGAAACACTTGTATACATATTTGGAAGAAAGTTTCCCAAATTCAGGTTAAAAAGGCCCGAAAACCTCGTCTCGTCAGAACTTTTTCTATCTAGCCTTAAGTAAACTTAAAAAGGTTATAATATTCGAAATGAAAAATGTACCATGTCTTGGCTTGTTAATGATTCGGTTCGGGGAATATATTGGCTTACAGGTCCAAGGGCAACTGGGGCTCTGTCAAGTTGATGACGCTAAAAGAATACCTTAAAAGGTTTCAAGAATAGATTCCCAGGCTTACCGTCGAGACAATAAAGACTGACATTGTATGACCCGTTCGGCGTGGCGACGCGAGGCGTAAAGATCACCAATTGTGTGCAAGAATAAAACGAAACACATAAAAACGTCAAATAAACTTTCCTATTGCAAGGATAAAATGCAACGTAAAGTTAGTAGCGATCATAAAAATGAAATTCGACTGTATTTACAACTTGGGCTATAAACATGACCATTTTAGACGCAATTGGTAGAATTTGGGTAAAACGACAGATACCGAACGAATCGCCGATGATTATCCAGATAAGCCGTGGCTCTATAGATTGCCTACAAAAAGAGAATATTGGGTTAAGCAACTCGATGCAACTTTTATAAGGGTTGTGAAACTTTAACCTCTCGACTCATCAACGACCCTTCAATTTCAACTCTTTACACAACGTGAGCCCCACTATCGCCCATTGAATAATGCGGAATTATTATTCAATAACAGGCAAACAAATCTCTCACAATCCCTTCGATTAAATTCGATGGCGTCAGTATAATTCTGCGTAATTTTCAGCAAATGCAGCTTGAACAAACAAAAATCAATTTAAACTAAATAACTGGATATTTCATGTAAACGGGGTTAATAATGCGAAAGGCATACGAGGGATAGCTAATAATAACGGAACAGGTCTATACATTTATTTTTCTTCGACTATAAATATAGACCAGGGTCGATAATTTTTGAAACCAAAAAAAATAATAGTAGGATAAAACCCATTGGAAAAGAAAGAGAATATAACAAAAATAAAAGGAAAAATAGTTTACGGGCGATCCGAGGTCGGGAAGTGGAAGGGGGTGGGTTTTTAAGGGTAGAAAACGATTTATCTTGATTTCCGGCAAAACTACAAGCCCTATGGAAAAACAAATGGCAAACTTGTAGGTAATAAAAATATCTACAACTTTTCTATTTACACTTTTTTCACATAACCTCAAAATTTATGTGAAAAATTGAAATAACTCAGTTTTTGGTTTTTTATTTTTATCTTTTACAAAAAAAAATTTCACGAAATTTGGTGAAAACTTACCTTTTTATGTCCCAAGCACACTGTAATTTTTTTGATTTAAAATATTTATTTTTTCACCTTATTTTGACTTAATATCGAAAAAGCAAATCTGAAATTTTTTTTTAAATCAATAATATGTCCAATTTTGAGCTATTTACATTGATAAACAAAATCTAGGCAGACTTAGGCACAGAAAGTTTTTAACAGTAAATAGTTAATCTTAACCCTGTGCGAAATAAACAAAATAGTGTCCACAAAGATAACTAATGTTTCTACCAAAATCATTAGTTGAAATAATAATTCAAAAGTTGAGATTAGACCCCCCCCCCCCCCCTCTCCTTCCAACGTGTATGTTTTTTAGTCAAGTAGCGGATTTGCAATATGTATCTGTTCGCACACAAACAAACTCTGGTAAATCACACTAATAAGCGCTAATTCGATGCGGTATTGATTATGTAAATCGTAAACGAACCGTACCAAAAATTGCGTCCTAATTTTGATTGAAATTATGGCAATTAGAAGCTCGTTCCGTCTATTAATTACCGCACTGAACTAATAATTTGAAATGGGAATGAAGAGGCGAATTATTTCGTCAAACTTTGCTCGTTTGTGACATTCCGTTGTGCGAATTTGCATCGGCAAATTATCAATATGTGTATTGACTAAAATAACTACATTCAAAAACGGAGGTTATAAATTCAACTTTTATGGGATTTTCTTATATAATTTATCCAAAGTCAGTGTGATGACATTCCAATCATTCCATACGGCGGTAAACAGTCTCAAAGAGACCGACCTCACAACCAGGGATGTCAGATCTTTCTTCTTCAATTCTTTAAGTTTTTTTATTAAAAATGTTTCTTTTATATCAGTATTCAATTGTTAGTCAGTAACTTTCTTTGAAAGCTAGTTTGCAAATATACTTTAAACCGAGGAGTTTTGAGTGTGACAGAAAAAAATAACAAGCCATTCATTGTTATAATAATACATTCTTTAGTACTTAAGAAACAATATAACTGAAATCAAGACAAAAAGTGTTTTCAGTGTTTAAAAACAACTAATTAACAAACCCTTGTTTCTCGTATATACTTACATTGTGCTAACAAATCCGAAAATTTTGAAGAATTGGCAACAGCAAGGGATACAAGCGCCAGTTAAAGCGGCTGGGATAAACTGAAGCGGTCTTCGACCCGTTCAACGATCGATTCTGTCAGACAGAGATAGACTAGTGACCGCCGATGGCGTGGAAGAGACGAAGATAAAATATACGTAATTTGGAATTTGTGGACGGGCTGGACAATGGTCGGAGAATGGAGTTCTGATAAAAAAATTAAAGCATTTTCTAAGCAGTGTCGTGCCGTGTCAGGTTTATTTTTCTGATTTTAGTTTTGTGTATAGAATTTTTGAGTTACCTACCTTATATTTAATATAATATTATTATATATATACAGTGGGTTTATAAAGTGTAGTATGTACAAACACCTAATGTAAAACAAACGTATCAGTGTGTATACGCATTTTAATTATTTGTTTGGGACGCCTATGGTTAGGAAATTCCAACAGTTTAATGTCATTAAATTGACCTAAGAAACACTATAACTGCGCTACCTCTTTCGTTCATTACGTCAAGTCCAAGCCTAGACGCAAATCGTCATATCAGGACTCATAAGTAAGCCTATGGGACCGACGAAAGAAAAATCATACTACTATTACAAGAAGCGATAGACCTAATAGTATATTTCAAAAAATCTTGATGGGACCATTGATTTTGTTAAATCTGGCAACCCAGCTACATTCACGGTATCGGGCTTGTCCATATCCTGGGCTAAGTTCTCCCGGTTACTGTTCTGTCTCTTTTTATCACATATACTATTTAATAATAATGTCACGTTGATCGTTAATACGAATGCACCAATTAAGCTTGAGTCTATCTACCAGTGACGGAGTAACATGATTTTAAGTTTTATGGTGATTTATACAGCGTGTCCAGAGAAGTTCTAGACATATGGGAATTTTCTTTATTGTTGATTTTACGAAAAAAAGTTATTCTTTATAAAAAGTTCTGCTTGATGCGCAAATATTATTGCCATATCAAATCTTAATATATCATGTACAGGGCGGCAAAAAAATATAGAAACACAGAAGTACGTTCAGAGGGCAGTACCCTCAATTTCTATTTTAGAGCAAATTGTTATAAGAACATTTTACTAAGGACTACAAAACGCGGTCAGGTACAATTTTTCGTTGAAATATTTTAATTAACAGGGTACCATCAAAAAGCCTTTGCAAAATATTTTTTTATTTTATTTCTTTAATTTTTACCTGCAACAATTTCGCAACAACACTATAGTAACGAATATTGACATGTTAGTCAAAAATCATTTAATATTTCCAACAAGAGGTAATGAATACTCAACGTGTTTTTGATGGTATCCTGTAAATTAAAATATTTCAACGAAAAATTGTGACCGCGTTTTGTAGTCCTTAGTAAAGTTTTTTTATAATAATTTGTTCTAAAATAAAAATCGAGGGTACTTCCCTCTTAACGTAATTCTGTGTTTCTATTTTTTTTTGCCACCCTGTACATGATATCTTAAGTTTTGATACGTCAATATTATTTGCCCATCAAGCAGAACTTTTTATAAAGAATAACTTTTTTTCGTAAAATGAACAATAAAAAAAAATTACCATATGTCTAGAACTTCCCTGGACACGCTATATAATGGACGATTTCTTTAATTTAAGACTGAAACACCGTTCACAGAAAACCTTGTTCTGGCTCAACCGATTCTCATGATTCATTTTGCGTAATTGTGGTAGGATGGGTCACTGAGATGATCCAATTACACTGGCCGACAAACATTTTTTTTTTGTTGTAACACAAAGCTAAATAGCATCTTGTGGTAGAATGGACCTATTCAAATACGAAAATGAAAAAAAAAAAGTTGTAACACGTAACGTTTTCTTGCTACATTTATAGTACCACATTTAATGTTACAATATTTAATATCTATTGAAAAAATAATTTAAGAATTTTCTAACTGTGTATATCGACTATATTTAAATTTTTAGACCTACTAAACATACCTTACATCTAAGAAAAACACAAACATTACAAATATTAACTGAACACACGAATTATATTTTATTTTTTCCTTTTATGAGGGGTCATATCTTATCTTTTCAAAAACCAAAAGTAATCACCCATCATGGCTGGATCCCATCGTCCTTGATAGCGAATTTCCATTGTTGATATCCTGGTGGAACCTTTCACCCTGCTCGTCACTGACAGCTCCCAAATTTTCAGGAAAAAATGACATCAGGGAATCGAGGAAGTGAATTTTTAATGACATTCGGGCACCAAGCGATTTGTAGGAATCTAAAAGTTCATCAACTAACTGTTGATAGTTTGCATCCATATTGTTGCCCGAAAATCCCCTTACTATACTAACAAATGAGTTCCATGCTCTGAGTCCCTGCCTGGCAAGCTTCTCTGTAAAGTTGACATCGTCCAGCAATTTTCTGATTTGTGGCCCAATAAAAATGCCTTCCTTTAATTTGGCATCACTTAACTGGGGAAAGACTTGTCTTGGGTATTTGAATCCATCACCGTCTTTATTCATAGCTTTCACAACGTTTCTCATCAGCCCAAGTTTAATGTGAAGAGGAGGCATAAGGACTTTTTTGGGGTCTACAAGAGGTGCAAACTTAACATTTGGAGATCCCGGCTGAAATTCACTTCTTTGTGGCCAATCTTTTATTAGATAATGCTGATCTACTGCACGACTGTCCCACAAACAAAGAAAACAGCAATATTTTGTAAATCCTCCCTGAAGTCCTACTAAAATTCCTACAGTTCAGGTAATTTTTCTGTTATAAAATGCATCCCTTTTAACCGTCCCCTAATTAAATTGACTACATGCTAATGTAAAATGGTCTTATTAAGCTATTGAAAAACGGTATGTATTGGGGCTTTCCGAATATTTTTTCTATTATTAGAAGAGTATTTCCATTTTAAAAATAAAGAGCTGACCTGTGAATCTTGTCGGCCAGTGTTATAAGGATATGTAATATTTCAAAATGTTCTCTTACTTTCCAATAAATGAAAAAACTCTATATTACGATTTAATGGCCCTTTAGTCGCAGCCATTAGTCCCATTAATTACTAATAAAGGGCAAATGCATAGTCATTAGAAGGCTTGCAGTGCCAGGACCTATTACGTTAAAAGGCCTTTTCATGAAAAATTGTCCTGGGGCATTAACTAAACGAAATATGGATGTGTATGCCGCGGACCAAAAATATTTTCTCCAATATTTTATACCCTTTTTTCCACCCCCTAGGGTCAAAAGTTCCCAAAACATGAAAACACGTAGTTGCTTATTTTAATAGAATAGACTTAGTATACCAAGTTTTAGCAATATAGCTTACAATAAGATTATAGACAGTTATAGGTACCCCCTCAAAATAAACAAAACCCCTTTTTTCAACCCCTAAGAGAAAATAACGAGACACGTATATTATTATTTTATTAAAGGAACTTGTACAGTGTGAAAAGTAAAGTCCGCATCATATGATTTTTTTTTTATCAATGGCTTTATTCAAAATTTGACATTGGCATCAAGTTCTGCTTCGATCGAGATAAAAATTAAGCAAAAAATAGTAGTCACGTGATTCGCAGTATCTGTCAAATTTTGATTTTTTTTTCAAAAAATAATTCAAAAGTGGGGTTATTTCTGAAAATATCGAAAGAAGTTATTAGAAAAAGTTTTTTTAATGCCGTTTCTAGCACACATGCAAAATTTCAGCTGCATAAGATAATTTTGATTTTTTACCCATTTTGGAAAATAAGATTCAACGCAACCTACATAAAACTTCTTAGTTTTGACAATGCTTTATTTCAGATACATTTTCTTTAAAGTAGCGCCATATTAAATGTGTGTTTTTCTACAAAATCAAAATTGGGCTATTAAAATTTGGTCGCATGTGATGCAAAGTTTATTTGTTTTTGACCCTGTATAAGGTAACTTCCTAAAATAAGTATTTTTGAAAACGTAGTTTGTGTCTGAAAGTAATACACCTTAATATTAAGACAAAAAGAACACAGTGTCATCAGTAAAGTGTTCATTAAGTGGAAAATAAATTTAAGTTTAACTTAACGTAAAGTTTCATTCATTTTCAACGATTTAATTAAAAACCCCTTTATTAAAATTTGTTATTAAGCTATGTATGTCATAAAAAAAGTAAAAATAGTTTTTTATTATTTAAGTGCAGTTTCCAAAAAATTAATTCCAATGATGCACCAAAAACACGTTTACAATGACAAAATATAGGTAAAAAATCAAAATTATCGTATGTAGCTGAAATTTTGCACGTGGGCTAGAAACTGCATTTAAAAAAACTTTTTCTAATAACTTTTTTCGATATTTTCAGAAATAACCCCACTTTTGAATTATTTTTTGGAAAAAATTAAAATTTGACAGATAATGCGAATCACGTGACTACTATTTTTTTGCTTAATTTTTATCTCGATCGAAACAGAATTTGATGCCAAAGTCAAATTTCGAATTAAGCTATTAATAAAAAAAATCCCATATGATGCGGATCACAATGTATACCGACCGCTACCAGTTTTAGTTTCTGAGATACAGTAACTCTTATACAAATTTCAACCCCCATTTTGATTCTCGAAGAATCCCTTCTTAGTTAATTATTATGCCTACGTTATAAGAAGACAACCTAGAAATTTCACCAATCGAGACAATTGCGGACCTAAATGAAATTTTTTATATTTCTATTGGTACTTTCACTATAGTCCTGCAGTTGCGCCTTTGATTGTAATTACCAAAAAACAAATAAACAACCGAAACGTCTAATAAACATGTTAAATTAAACATTCGTTTGCGTCAAAGGACGAAACTCTCAAAACAATTTAACTTTGCCTACGAAGAACATTTTAACTTTTTAGTAAAAGTTTCATTGCATTCACCGGAAAACTAGTGTTTATTTGAAAATGCAACGGGTGAGTTTGCCGCGACTTTATGTTGTGTATGCGAACGTGTGCATACAAATGTACTTATTTCGGATTCGTTTTCATTATAAAGAAGTTATTGATATATTAATAGTAATAGGTAAACTACCTATTTTCCAGTATTCGTATATGTATAGTAAACATTAAAAATATTCTCTATGAAAAGGTTGATTAAAAACACAAGTAATGATAATGTCTCATCCCATGCACCTCTATTTAACTAAACAAAACTCCCTCCTAGGTTCAACAAATTGCGTTTTAACTCCAGAGCTAAAAGTTTCATTACATTTACTGAAACTTATGTTTAATTTCAACAAAACTTATTCTAAAATTTACCTTTTGCCTTTCCGTCTGTGTGGACATATAATATGCATATACATGTCCGTTTTCTTAAACTTACTCTAGTTCCGTGTACCATATTATGTAGTTCAAAGCTTTTAGTTAAGACTACAGATTAGTATGCTGGCAATGCTGCAGAGGTCGCTTATAAACTAAGAAGAATTAGAAATTTATGCACAAATTGTTTAACTTTAGATTTATGATTGGAGCAAGTTAATTTATTTTAACTTTAAATAATTATCCTTTAAGTTTATGATGAGATAGTTTCATGCCGAAGTAGTGTTTAAAGTTTTTAAGGCTTTTTAAATATTTTATTAGAAAATTCCGGTCCTGTATCGCTGTGGATTTAAATAGGTTCTATTTGATACTCGAGTGCTAACACTTTAGTTTTTTTAATAAAACACAGCGGCCGAAATGGGAGACATAGTTAAAGGTATAATATGAAATAAAAGCAGTTTTTATAGGGTTAGATGTTAACGTACGCAATGCACATTCTCCCACGGGAATAACCTAAGACAACTAATCCAACAAGAACACATCAAACAACGGTTCCTACATCTCATACTTACATTTATACTGTGGGACTGCTCCAAGCTCCAAACTCATATAAAGTTAAAATGAATTAGCTTAAGGCCTTAAAACTTAAACAAAAGACTTAATTAGACTTAAATTATTCTGACGTGGATGAAGATATTCCCCGAAATCCTTCCTCCTTGTGTGACCCCGACCAACTTCACATAACAAACTAATCTCGTGTCTTAAGTTTGAGATAAAATGATAAGGAGGAAGTTGTGATAGAATACACAGCGGTCCAAATTTACTTTTGACTGTAAGGACATTGCAACCGGTCAGATAAAGTGATGGTTTAATGGAAAAACAATGTGATTAATATTTTAATATATCTGAAGAATATTTCCTTGACAAAGATACTAGTTAGCCTGGGACAAGAAATTCAGCGTTAGCATTGCATCGTGTGTATGATCGACACCTCATAATAGGTTTTTTAAATTCCACGAATATATTGTATTATACAATGTTAGTTAAAATAACCGGAACGGCTAATTTTCTTCAAAACTACCTAGGCTAAATCAATGCATTTTGGTACAGGTGGATAACTTAAAAAATTGAATTAAAAATTTACAATTGCGACGTTGCCAGATTTTTAGTTTTTTTCTGTAACTCAAGGAATGTTTTTTTTTTCAAATTTAACGCTACTCTTTTTTTTATTGAATTCGTTTCCTCCTATCAACATTACCATTTCCTGATAGTATCAAATTTTTATCTCAAATAGTTCTATTGGAAAAAAGTTAATTAGTTACAACTCTAACTCTAAAAAAATACATTCTATTTCCATTTAAAAACTTTTTAAATAATGTGAAAAGAAAGGTTGGTAGACATAATGTATGTACCTAATGGTATCGATAACGATAATAACAACAAACAACTACTAACAATAACATAGCTAGTAAAAATTACTTACATATTATCGGTTTCACAATCAAATTAATGTAGTGTACTATAATATGTAAGTAATTTTTACTAGCCATGTTATTGTTGGTAGTTGTTTGTTGATATTATCGCTATTGATACTATTAGGTAAATTATGTCTACTAACCTTCCCTTTCACATTATTTGAAACGTTTTTAAATGGAAATAGATTGGATTTTTTTAGAGTTAGAGTTGTAACTAATTAACTTTTTTTCCCATAGCACTATTTGAGATAAAAATTTGATACTGTCAGGAAATGGTAATGTTAATGGGAGGAATCGAATTCAATAAAAAAAAGTAGTGTTACATTTAAAAAAAAAACATTCCTTGAGTTACAGAAAAAAACAAAAAATCTGACAATATTGCAATTGTCAATTTTCAATTGATTTTTTTAAGTTATCCACCTGTACCAAAATTCATTGAATTAGCCTTGGTAGTTTTAAAGAAAATTAGGCGTTCCGGTTATTTTAACTAACCCTGTATAATGGCAAGTCCGTTAATAAACATTTATTTATTTATTTATTTATTTATTTATAAATTTGTAAAAGTGACTGACTCACCGACTGACTGACTGATTCATCACCGACCAGCCAAATCCCTAATCCTAGAACCATGAAATTTCAACACTGTCTTCTGCTTATAACGTAGGCATCCATTATGAATTGATTTTTCGAAAATCAACCCCTAAGCGGGGGTAAAACTGGTGGAGGTCCAAAAAATGGTATATTGAAAGAAATAAATAATGTAAGAAAGCTCCAGAAAAATGTATTCTTTTAAAAATAACAGGGATATACCTATTACATGTTCTATTGGGTGGTATGTATGATACCTGCTGCTTTGTTACAATAGAGAGTTCATAACAATTACATTGCGCGAGTATTGTTATAAAACTGTTTGGGCGGTGCTAATAGTTTCTTTAACGCCCCCACCCAAGATCTAATATATATCGAAACGCCAACAGCACGCCAAACAAACCAAGTACGGCACTGAACCGCATCATTAAACAACCCAGAGACAATAATTTTGTTATTCCGAAATACAAAGCATGGCATATGGCAAGCAAACGGTGATAAATCATCGCACTCGTCTCTAAATTACTATTCTACGACACTCGACACTTATTATTCAAGTCTAATTGAAAACGAGCAGAAGCGCGCAAACTGACACACATACGTGACACACTAAAATGGATCGCGAATAACCTGGATCGATGATTGAAACGGTTTTTCTATTTTTAATAAATTGAATTTCTAAGCGATGTTTGCTGATTTTTGATATGGAGCAAGACAGCTTGTCAATCTCGACATAGTGTTTAACCAGGAGATCCATTTGTATGTTTGATAGTTCAGTAACAAGGGGACGACGAATAAAACCCAATAACTTCTGAAGAACATATTTTTTTTTTATTATTTACCATATATTTTAGAACACACTGTACTCTCACACCTACACAATTTTTTTATGTAAATTTCTTTTCGGTAATCTATGAAAAATAAACTTCGAAGAACTTGTTTTTGAGGGCGCGCGACTTATCCGAAAGCGTCCAAGACTCGATTATTTTTCTCCATTTTTTTGTCCTTATTTCCATCCTATTATGGAAACAGACCGGCGTGGAATTTAAACTAATGTCCCCTTTTGAAAACTTTTAAGTCCCGGAATAGAATTACAGAAAAAAGTTTGGTTAAAGCTTGTATAGTATGCCTTTGTACAGTACTGGCAAGGTTGAACCCCTCCATAGAAGCAAGTACCGAAGAATTCGTTAATAGACCAGATACATCAACCAGACGAATAATAATAACAATTGGTTCTTTCTTCTTCTTCTTCTCCTTCTAAGGGTTCGGTTTTCTTCGACCGAAGGAACCCTAAAAAGTGCAAACACGGCAATTTTCCACGCTGCGCCATAAAAATGATAAAAACGCTCATGTTTATGTCTCGGCAGGAAGTTCGTGCCAGATTTTATTCTTTTAATAAAATTTTATCGCAGTTGTAATTTATTTCTTCAACTCGGGCGGAACGCTATTGAATTTTTATGGCATTAATTTTAGAGAAACGCTAAAAAGGAAAATACTACGGACCGATAAAGGCGGCGTTTACGGCAACAAAATGGAATTATAAACTACTCTCTGCAAACTTAAGTTCGGGTTTACGGGTAAATCGAAATAGTTAAGCTCTCTAATTCAATTCAACAACATCGACGGTCAATCGAATGGAAAGTCAACCGGCCGAATACGTAAACAAGCCGAGTAGGTGTATGGAATTTAGACGAAGTCATCAGTTTAACCGAATGTGTCAACAAACCAAATTCGTCAATTAACCAAATACGTTATCTAGGCGAATTAATTTGTTTATCCGAATGTGTGAACTAACTAAATTATTCAATTGACTAAATTTATTAACTGGTCAAGTGAACAATTTAATCGAATACGTCAATTGACTAAATAATATGTAATCTAGGCGGAGTCATTTGTTTGTCCGAATGGGTCAACTAACTAAATTATTCAATTGACTAAATTCATTAATTGGTCAAGTGAGCAATTTAGTCGAATACGTCAATTGACTAAATAATATGTAATCTAGGCACTTTCATCTGTTTGTCCGAATGGGTCAACTAACTAAATTAGTCAATTGACTAAATTAATTAATTGACCAAGTGAGCAATTTAACCGAATACGTCAATTGACTAAATAATATGCAATCTAGGCGCATTAATTTGTTTGTCCTAATGGGTCAATTAACTAAATTAGTCAATTGACTAAATTCTTAATTGGTCAAGGGAGCAATTTAACCGAATACGTCAATTGACTAAATAATATGTAATCTAGGCACTTTCATCTGTTTGTCCGAATGGGTCAACTAACTAAATTAGTCAATTGACTAAATTAATTAATTGACCAAGTGAGCAATTTAACCGAATACGTCAATTGACTAAATAATATGTAGTCTAGACGCATTCATTTGTTTGTCCGAATGGGTCAACTAACTAAATTGGTCAATTCGCTAAATTTATTAAATGGTCAAGTGAGCAATTTAACCGAATGCGTCAATTGACTAAAATATGTAATCTAGGCGAATTATCGAAAGCGATTATTCAACCAATCAAATAAAGACTTAATTTAGCAGGATAGGTACATCAACCGGCTAAATTCGTAAATCGATCAAATTTTTCACTCGTTTTGACTGTGGTGATATTGTAAAAAATAATCGACCAGGTATTACACAATTTCAAAATGCAAACATATATTTTTGTTTCCTGGGATTTTTTGAGATGTTTCTCGAAACTCGTCAGTCATTTTTTGGATAAAATATGAACCCGAACTTGTTCAAAATGAATGAGTTATTACTTTTTTCAGCATTCCACAGGAGCAATGAAAGAGGGATGAAATATTAAACCTGCGTGTTTTTCGACGGCAATGATACGCATTTTCCGCCGATATCTGACTTTTTCATGATTTTCACGCACGAACTTCGTTTTACGAGTTTTCTTTTTGGGCAATAAAAATAAATATAAGTATTCCCTAATGTTCGATAGCGGTTTGCTTTAATTTAATGGCGGCGGTGTCGTGTGAAACGTTGGGATAATCCGATGAAATATTAAAAGTGTTGATACGTTTAAAAAATATCAAAAACATTTATAGTTAGGGCCAGTGGCGCACTCGCCATGTCATTTTTCGCTTGGAGCCCAATTACCTATTATATGTACAGTTTCAAGTTAGAAAAGTATTAACAACAGGAATATGAAAAAAAAAAATTATTAGTTTACTAACGATTATAATTTATCCAAAGTCAGTGTGATGACATTCCAATCATTCCATACGGCATACAAACGGCGGTAAACAGTCTCAAAGAGACCGATCTCACAACCAGGGTTGTCAGATCTTTCTTCTTCAATTCTTTAAGTTTTTTTATTAAAAATGTTTCTTTTATATCAGTATTCAATTGTTAGTCAGTAACTTTTCTTTGAAAGCTAGTTTGCAAATATACTTTAAACCGAGGAGTTTTGAGTGTGACAGAAAAAAATAACAAGCCATTCATTGTTATAATAATATAGTCCTTAAGAAACAATATAACTGAAATCAAGACAAAAAGTGTTTTCAGTGTTTAAAAACAACTAATTAACAAACCCTTGTTTCTCGTATATACTTACATTGTGCTTACAAATCCGAAAATTTTGAAGAATTGGCAACAGCATATAATTTGTTGCGGTTGCCAAGGGATACTAGCGCCAGTTAAAGCGGCTGGTATAAGCTGAAGCGGTATCCAGCCCGTTCAACGATCGATTCTGTCAGACAGAGATAGGCCAGTGACCGCCGATGGCGTGGAAGAGACGAAGGTAAAATATACGTAATTTGGAACTTGTGGGCGGGCTGGACAATGGTCCGAGAATGGAGTGCTGGTAAAAAAATTAAAGCATTTTCTGAGCAGTGTCGTGCCGTGTCAGGTTTATTTTTCTGATTTTAGTTTTGTGTATAGAAGTTTTGAGTTACCTTATATTTATTATTTTATTATAATATTATTATATATACAGTGGGTTTATAAAGTGTAGTATGTACAAACACCTAATGTAAAACAAACTTATAAGTGTGTATACGCATTTTAATTATTTGTTTGGGACGCCTATGGTTAGGAAATTCATACTTTTTTATGTCATTAAATTGACCAGGCATTCGTTGCAATGCCACTTTTCCTCACTACTAGCTATTTACGCCACAAAAGCTAATTTTAAGAGTTGCTGCTTTTCCAGCTAAACAGTGATATAGCTTTCAACACGTTTATTTATAAAAGAAAGCAATGAAATGTGATTTTTTTTTATTAATAAACGTAAATAAATGTAATATCATTTGATGGAACTACCACAGATTACTAACCCCGTTGTAACAAGCGTTCAGAATACAAAAACTACCAATAAATTTCTATAAATAGCCCATAAAAAATAATAAATAGCCCAATTCTCCATTAAAGGTATAGCGAACTTGAAAAGGCATTGATCGAACAACATTATGTTTAACTGTTATAAAAGAGGGCTTGTTCCATTAAATAGATTTATTCAGAAAAAGTTGAAAATAGAAAATTATTTCCGAAATGCTCTAAAAGGTTTAAATTATAACTTTTTTTCTTACAACCGACTGGAAAAAGGAACTTTCTAGATCATTTGTTACCAGAAAAATATCACTTTAACCCTTCTTTTAGCTTCCTGCTCGCCATTTCAGAAAAATAACCCATATTATAAGTATAGTATAATATGTATGACCAGTAAAGTCCGCATCATATGGGATTTTTTTTATTAATAGCTTTATTCAAAATTTGACTTTGGCATCAAGTTCTGCTTCGATCGAGATGAAAATTAAGCAAAAAAATAGTAGTCACGTGATTCGCATTGTCTGTCAAATTTTAATTTTTCCAAAAAATAATTCAAAAGTGGGGTTATTTCTGAAAATATCGAAAAAAGTCGTTAGAAAAAGTTTTTTTAAATGCAGTTTCTAGCCCATGTGCAAAATTTCAGCTGCATAAGATAATTTTGATTTTTTGCCATATTTTGTAAATTGCACCACTTTTGCCAAATAAGACTCAACGCAACCTACATAAAACTTCTTAGTTTTGACAATGCTTTATTTCAGATACATTTTCTTTAAAGTAGCGCCATATTAAATGTGTGTTTTTTTACAAAATCAAAATTGGGCTATTAAAATTTGGTCGCATGTGATGCAAAGTTTACATTTTTTTGACCGTGTATAAGGTAACTTCATAAAAGTGTTTTTGAAAACGTAGTTTGCGTCTGAAAGTAATACACCTTAATATTAAGACAAAAAAGAACAGTGTCATCAGTAATGTGTTTATTAAGTGGAAAATAAAATTTAGTTTAGCTTAACATAAGTTTATCTATGCGACCAAATTTTAATAGCCCAATTTTTGATTTTGTAGAAAAACACACCCTTAATATGGCGCTTCTTTAAAGAAAATGTATCTGATATAAAGCGTTGTCAAAACTGAGAAGTTTTATGTAGGTTGCGTTGAGTCTTATTTTGCAAAAGTGGTGCAATTTACAAAATATGGGTAAAAAATCAAAATTATCTTGGGCAGCTGAAATTTTGCATATGGGCTGGAAACTGCATTTTAAAAAACTTGTTATGACAACTTTTTTCGATATTTTCAGAAATAACCCCACTTTTGAATTATTTTTTGGAAAAAATTAAAATTTGACAGATAATGCGAATCACGTAACTACCATTTGTTTACTTAATTTTCATCTCAATCGAAGCAGAACTTGATGCCAAAGTCAAATTTCGAATAAAGCTATTAATAAAAAAAATCGTATATGATGCGGACTTTACTAGTCACACCAGTGGCGGATTCAGAAAAAATTGACAGGGGGGGCACTTACTTGTTATCTTGGGGTGCACGAAAAGCTCGCTGCGGACAAAACGCGCCGCAGGCGAAAATTTTTTAAGACCACGCCCAAATTTGGTCAATAATTTTTAGTAAATATTTTTAAAATGTATGATTACCTACTTATTATATTTTTCATTAGCGGGTACATAGTTTAAAAGTAAAGTTCAATCTTCTGGTTTTATTTCCAGCAAACTTATCAATAACAATAAAGTCCCTAGATCTACACTTTGTGATCTGTGTCAAGTTAATTTCGGGTTTAGGTCTTCCCTCAATTTTAATTTCAATTTTTTGCTCAATACTTAATGCGCTAAAATTGTTTCTCAAATATTCCACATTCATAGCCGTTTTGGCATGTTTATTTTTATTAAAATAAGTCCTTACTACCCCAAAATAATACACTTTCTTTCTAAAAAAAACCACAGATTACAGTTTTCTGTAACAAAACACAAATTCTAAAATCCTAAAATGTATGCTTTTTATCTAACGTGCTTTTACGCCATCTTTTCGCTAATTATCAAACCACGTTGAAAACCTGATTTTTAATATCCATTACTAAATGCTGTAAAGTTTTGGCATCAAAAAAATATTTGGTTGTTACAGTACAATGCTTTGTCACTGTGTTTGAAATCTTGGGTGTTGCGCTTAGGTTGGTTCGTGCGAAATTATTATGACAGGGGGGGCACATGCCCCTGTGCCCCCCCTTTAAATCCGCTACTGAGTCACACTGTAGTATTCTTCTTCTTCTCCTTCTTCTGGTGCCTATCCACTAATGGATGTTCGCGATAACATTTTCCTGTAGTATAGGCTTTTGTTTTTACAAAACGGTTGACTCAAGTTTTGACATAAATAACCGCATAGAATGACAGACGATCTAACATTTTTACTAAACTAAAGTCAAACATGTTTTCTTCTAAACAAATCTAAATATCCGCAATAATTACAAACTTGCAAAAACATTTTTAAACAACTTTCGTTACGGCATGTTAATTTAATTTTTACGGAAAAGTCCGAATTTTTTTCCATTTTTCTCCATGTTTTTCCCCTCATTTCAATGCCATTATGGAAAAAACGGGCCGAGAAGAGGAACTTTACCTAATGGCCTTTTCCAAGAAAACTTTTAATGGTAAAAACAAGTTATCGAACTTTTTGAAATACTCCGGAAAAGTGGACGGGAAAAGTTGTATAAGTATTTTCCAAACAAAAGTACCAGCGAAAATTTGTTAACGAAATTCGTTTTCACTTAGATCCGACTGGAGTCGATTAATTTTAAGTTAAGATGTGTTTTAAGTCGTTTTTTTACAACATTTGCATAATTACGTGGTTATAAGGGCACTATTTCTTACAAATTTTAAAAAAGAATGCTAAGACTCTACCATCTCTTTGTTAATAATATTGATTTTTGACTGCCCCATAATGACTACTACTACCGTGCGAGCCAAAATTATTTGCATCAAAGAGGGCCGTGCATCTAAGGACGTAATGCTTAGCCGTAGAGCTTAATACCTGTTGGGTGTCAGTAACTACCTGAATTAACAATCAATCAGTTATTCCGTCATCTTTGACAGTCGTTACAAGTAATTTGATTCATCGCTAATTTTTCCAATTTCTTGAACAATTCACACAATGGGCTTTACGGAACAGCACATTCATGGTTGAAGCGTATTTTTGAAACGGGGTTAGAGTAAATGGTAAATGGCAATAGAATCCGGATTTGTGCATGGACGATTTTCACGAACATTTTCCTAACGTTGTTTTTATTGCTGGGAATTTTTATCATTGCCTGAAAAGAACCATGGCTGTGTTTAGGGAAACAGGTTCTATACAACACAAAAAAGGAGCAGGAAGACCACCTGTAAGAACAGAATAACTACTTGCAAACATTCGTGAAATAATGCAAAATACGCCAACAAATTGTATGAGATGCCTGTCCCAAGAAGTGGGAAGATCTTATGGAACATGCACGACTATTCTTAGGAAGCAGCTAAATTTATTTCCTTATAAAGTGCAAGTATTCCAAGAAATACAAGTCGCAGATTTTGAAAGACGCAGGCAGAAATTACTCTCAATGGTTTACTCCGAGGTTTACTCAAAATGTATTGAAAAGAAATTATTTGATTTATTAGACCTGACTTTTTTTCGGATGAAGCTTGGTTTCACCTCTCCGGTTATGTGAATTCTCAGAATACACGCATGTGGAGTAGTGAAAATCCCCATTTTTTGTAGAGTCCACATTGCACCCTCAAAAAATTGGTGTCTGGTTAGCTGTTTCCCGAAGAAGAATTGTTGGTCCTATTTTTTTCCATGACACAGTTACAGCACATTAGTTTGACATAATTTTTGCTCGCACGTTACTACTATGACTTACTAAAAGCTTTCCACATTTTCACCTTGCCAATCAGTAGTAGCTACGTTTTTAAATTGTTGGTTCCTGTGTAATCACTTTCTAAATTCGGAGTCAATAGGTACCTCTAATACAGTGGCGGATCCAGGGGGTGAAGGCGGCGCACGCCTTATTTTATATTATTATATACACAATCCTCAGAAGTGGGATACAAATGAAGAAAATAAAAAAAAATTTAAAATAAATTCAGGTAATAATTAGGTAGGTAACTAAGATTAGAGGCTTTCTTGAGTGCAGTTTAAACCTACAGTCTATGGGCCAATGCGCTACTGCTACCTATACTATAAAATACTGTACGGCGTCTTGTTCGAACAGACTGTTCGGCGAGCGGCTTGCCGAGCAGAGCAACCAACAAAGCCGAGGGCTGTGGCTACTTAAAACACCAAATAATGTAATACCTCAACCATTTTTCGTTAAAATAAATCAAAAAATGTTTTAATTTAAAAAAATATAATAAAAATCCACCTCACGGAGCGATGAAGACGAGATAAAATATTTAGCGTGCGTGACATGGCAAATGATACGATTTCGCCGAATATCTGACTTTTTTCGGTTTCTACACACGAAAACTGCTTTCTTTTAAGGGCAGTGGTGCCGATTCCTTCACAATTTAATGGTTTCGGCGAAGTTTTGATATAAAAGGTTCGTTTTTATGTGTTTTTGTACGACACGAACTACTAACCGAGAGATGGTTTCGCCATGCGTTATTCACGCCGGCAGCACTTTTTTTTTGTTTTGCCCCCTTCCCCCTTAAGCCTTTTTTTGCGCCCCCAACCCCCTAAAGAAAATCCTGGATCGGCGCCTGTTTAGTCTTCAACTAAAGAAAAATAGGGCCTCTTTAAAATTGTTAAGAAGGGTACCATAGGTGCTTGTGATTGGGTTATCAGTATATCAAATAATTACAAAAAAATAGGTTTGTTATACCGATAAACAGACCGACATACACCATGCAGACACTAAAATAAATTCACCGATTTTTTCAACCTCCACATAAAAAACGACCAGCTACATTATGACCGGGTCCTAATTTACTTTCATATTTTCAATTCTATCTAAAATACGAGTTTTTGGTCCCATTTTTTCTGGCTTATTTCCATGCTATAATGAAAAAACGGGGGCAGAATTTTAACTAATGGTTATTTTCGGGAAATACTTTTCCTGCCGAGAACGATTTGTCGCGGGTTTAAATCCGTACATTATTCATAAAACGGATCCCTTGGTAGTTTTTCGAATTAAAATTGGAAAATACTTGCACAAAAACCTGGAAATTTCAGATATTCAAAGGTGCGCTAGTCGGGGGAAACATAAGCTACCTATTTCTGTTTGCTTTGTGATACTTGATATTGTTACTCATCCAACTTATAACTAAGATATGCTCGGTGATAGTATATTACATAACAAGTGTTGAAAGTGATATTTGTCAAATAAGGAGGTGTTTAGCACGAGGCGTCAGCCGAGTGCGGAAATTCTGTGTGAGAAAATCACTTTCACACGAGTAATGTACACAATTTTTCTTACGACCATACAATATAATCAAAAAGAGGTTGATTTGTTTTTAATAGTTTGTAGGCATCACCATTGTGTTAATCAAATTTTTTCAACACTAGAGTTGAAAAATTAATTTCAACTCCAGGGTTGAAAAAAATAAAAACAATGCCCACCTTTGCCACCTTTACACAGTTTAACTTACCTAGATTTAAATAAAAATAATAACTTTTTCTCCTATTTGCTTAAGCACATCATACCTACTATCTATGTACAGTAAATAAATTTCTTTTCTGAACTTTTAGCTGCTTGCATTATTTTAATAAAACAATGATATAGGTACCTACGAAAACAACATAACCTCAACATTTGCTCAACATTATAGAAAGATAGAGATGGAGTTAAATATCGATAGCTTGTTAATTATAAAAGTTATATCTTATTCGATTTGTTTTAAATATGGCTAAAATAAATTTACTTACATAAAGCGTATTCACTTGTCCCATATCATTAAACATTGTATGGATATTTTTATCCGAGATAATGGCAAAATTATAAATCGATATTTCCTAGGGTATTCTATTTCTGCTCTATAGCTGCCCCTTTTTTTTTCTGTGGTTCAACTCAGTTGACATGTAAACATGACAGTTGGTGGGTTGCCTGAGATATTATTATTTTCCCTTTTTGATAATATTATTTTTATCATAAATACTCTTAGGTTCCCAAAATTAACGAAAAAAAAGGATTTTTTTAATTTGCAGTAATGCCCTAGTGTACTTTACCCCACCCAGCACCCCAATTCACTCCACATGTCCCGTAAGTTTGTTATTTTTAATAAATAGTTTTGTTATCAAATTGACACCTGTTTAAATTAAATATAGTGTTCCACACTCGTGTTGAAATATTTTTTTTAACACACTTTCTAGCCAAGTTAACCGTGCTGTTATTGTAATTTTCGTAGGTAGTCGTAGGAAAAAGCATTTTCATACCTGTATAAAAATAGCCCATCATGTCCATTTTGTGTGTTTGAAATAAAATATAATCCGATAATCATTTTTTTAAAGCCTAGATTCGAGTAATCAATTTTTATATAGGATTTGTTTTTTCAATTTGCATTTTGGCAGAGGTAAATAAAAAGCGAATTCGGATTCTGGATTTTAATCAAAAACCGTTCAGTTTTCCATCGAAAATGGCAAATTATGACTTTTTCAGTTTTCCCGGATTATAAAAAGTATTGGAAAATGAGCCATGTGCGTGTCCGTCCAAAAGTAAATACAGTGCTTTTGCCACGCGGACCAATCAATCAAAATTGGGGATAAAACAGAAATTATCTAGAAATGTTGGCAGTAAAAATGCAATTTTTTTCGGCATTGGAATAATGTATATTATACTTGATGAGAGTGATTGGACGGATACTTTTTAGAAAATTTAGTTCCTTTCTTTTTTTATGATTTTTATGAACACCCCCTTGCCGCGGTTAAGTATGCCCCTCTCTATTTCCCATACGGACTAAGTATACAAGGTTGTTCACGGAGCGCTCCTTTAACCACTTAGCTATGCAAATATTGTTACTTGGCTATGCTGTTTAAAAGAAGAAAAAGGAAATTACCCTAATATCTCGGAGTGAGTCCTTTTTTTTGCAATAGTCCGGTCAATCTAGACCAAAAAATTAGAGTGAAGGTACATAAAGTTACAAGAAGCTGAAAATCAGTAAAATTGTTCAAAATATAATTATAAAACAAAAATACTTTAAGTTCCCCATCATTCCCGTGTATGGAAAAAATTTTACTCGAAGTCAAAGGTCAAAAAAATGAGTTTTTCGCGATTTTCAGCAAAACGGTAAATTTTTACAAATACCTACGAAACATTTGTTTTTTTTATAGGGAAAAGAAAAGCATAAAGTCTTATTCCACAATTTTAATTTAATAGCTAGGCTAGAATCGACATGTTTCGAGTGTAGAAACACTCATCATCAGGAAATTGAAGCAAAAATAATGAACAGCTGATGTTGTTAGCAGAAAAGAAAATATATTAAAATTAAAGGTGAAACTAATCCATAATGGGGCTTTCAATGGCAACAGTAATATCACAAGACCTCGTTTTTTTATCGGTTAAATTTTTCAGCTGTCACGAAAACTTTTTGTTTGGAAATTTTACGAGTTGAATTTGGAAATGTTTATTCTGAATAGATCCCGAGAGCGAAGCTCGAGGCATTTAATCTTTGAATAAACATGCCCAAAGTTCAACGAGAAAAATTGTCAAAAAAGTTTGAGTGAAAAATGGAAAATTTAACCAATAAAAAAATGATGGTCGAGTGATATTTGGCATGATTATTTCGTAAACCCCAAATGTCCCATCCATATCTATTGAGTAATAATGTTTTATATATTTCTACAGGTAGCCTGCGGTGTATTACTTGAAATAGTTATTTTTAGTAAAATTGCATAACATACCACTCAACGAAAACTGTTTAGTTTACTGCTGGCAACCAAACATACAATTATAATTGTATGTTTGGTTGCCAGCCTTATAAGCAGAAGTCAGAATTTTAGATGTTCTATAATACATGACATTTGATAAGTATTTTTAAAATGTGGTGTAATTTATAAAGAATAGCAACTTTATTGGAATAAACATAGGCATGGGTGCATTATAATATAAAAACAAGTAGGTAAATAAATATAGTACTAATGTTATTGTATTAAAATATCAGAAATTATCCGAAAAAGTTATAAAAAAATAATTGACATTGATTAATACTTCGAAATATTGTGACAGAACTAGACGGGCCAATGGCGACGTTTAATCGCTAAAATCCCACGTAGTTTTATCACTATTATACTAGCTGATTGGTTAAAACGAGACGGTTTGATTGGACGAAAAGGCGAAATTGACAGGTGTACGAAATAATCATAAAAATACCCCAAAAAAAAATTGTAAATCATAAAATTATCTATAAAAAATGTATCAATACTTTTTTTCCTACGAGCCACCGTTTCTGAGATATAACAATTCAACAAGTTGTTATCGTCATAATATGCACACATTGCACACGTTATTTTTTCTAATGATTTTACCGCATAGATCTCTGCGAGTACTTCTTTCATGCCGCTTCCTTGCATAATATGACCAATTGCTCCCAGAAAAGACATCAGTAGATGAAATCCTCCGAGTCTGATGATAATTTTTGATACTTCAGAGCCCTCAGGTGCGGCTGATATATACAATTTCTCGAGCTTTAGCATACAGGGGCTGGTCGAAAGTCACGATGCATACAGTGTGGCCATACCGTTTTGCATTCTCTAATGCACAAAGTAACGTCGTATAGATAGTATTATAGTTACTGGCTGGTTGGTGAATGAATGGTAAAAATAAAATGTTAGATTTAGAATATTTCATATGATTATTTGTTAAACGTTCAATAAAACCATTCCAACCGGGTAAAGACGCATTTTACCATTTTGACGATAACAACGTTTACAACTTTTTGAATCGTTATATCTCAGAAACGATGGCTCGTAAGAAAAAAAGTCATGATACATTTTTTATAGATAATTTTATGATTAACAATTTTTGTTTATAGTATTTTTATGATAAAACTTACCGTTTTGCTGAAAACCGCGAAAAACTAATTTTTTTTATATTTGACCTTGAATAAAAAAATTTCCACACACGGGAATAATGGGGAACTTAAAAATTTTATTTATAATTATATTTTGAACAATTTTACTGATTTTCAGCTTGTTGTAACTTTATGTATCTTCGAATGTCTAGATTGACCGGACTACAAGGCGTGTTTTAAGAATCTACATGCTACCATTATTGGACGTTACTCATGTCACACAAAAAATGTTGAAACCATTAAAATTGTAATCTTTGCAGCAATAATACATATTTTATAGAACGATTTTATAATCTAATTAGACAAGAGGTAGGTATATGTTTGTTAAATAACAGCCAAAGAAATTTGGTTTCCATGTAACACAAATTAAGCAAAGAACCATTTTCCTTGCTTCTGTAATATGCACCTAATTATTAAAGTGCACTTAAAAGAGTATAATTTTCGCTTAGAATGGGCCACTTTTTGTAATTAACTTTAATGACATCATTAATTTTGCATTCACCTGACGTTGTGTGTAGAAATCCTAAAAGTTAGAGAGCTACTTAGTTGCTTAGGTAAACTTTATTAAAAATATGTCGGCGTTGTTAGTAATGAGAAAAAATCTTTACAAAGAATGCTTTTATTAACCATATTTAAGAAACCTAAATTTATATGAATTTTAGTCTTCTACCGTAACATGAAAAGAATTAAAATTTAGTCATCAAAACTTTTAATTTTCTTTTTATTTATTATTTTATTTAATTCACCGCAGGGTGTCTTGAATTACTATACTCACTTAAAAACCAAGCTTTAACTCTATTACCTTTTATAGTGACCCCCAGTATCCCAAAAACCATTCTTCAAGCTCCATTAAAGTTTTATACCTTTTTCTCTCCTGCTAATGCCATCAGCATTATATAAATTTTCTGTCTCCTGATGATGAACGTTTCTACGTTCGAAACATGTAGATACCCCTAAAGAATTTCTGTATTATATTAAATTTTGTGGAGAAAGACTTTTAGTTTTTTCTTTCTTTCCTATTTTATAGTTATGATCAAAAAAAGAAGAGGTTATCAATTCGACCTTAACATCTCCAAATATTTTTAAAAAAATCAAGTCAATATAAAGAAAACCCAGCTTTTGTTTCCTTAAAACAATTTCTAAATTTCTTTTCGAGCAATTTGTTATTTTTTCTTTGATAAATGTTGTTTATAAACCCTAATTAGGTTTGCTTCATTGGGCCTTCATGCTTTTTTTTATTTAATTTACTGTTTTGTATTTACCTTCGTTATAAAAAGAAAAATATTATTCGCGTTGTCAAATTTAAAAAAGTCGTCCTAATATATGAGTGCAATAACGGACTAACCCACAAAAATTCAAAAAACGTTTTATTGCAGAATCTTATTCGGAATATCGACTTTTATCAACTCCAAAGTGGACCAACCGACCTTTTTCTTCTCGCTCCTAGCTGGCAGCACTAACCTAGTTTTGGCATTTTATATTCGTTGGCAATACAGAGAAGCAAAGTGGACTAAGGGCAGTAGTTGGTCCATTTTGCTGCTATAAGTTAGCAGCAAAGTGGACCAAGCGCAGTAGTTGATCCACTTTGCTGCTATAAGTTAGCTGTCTATGTGTATTGTTGCTGGGTCTAAAATTTGTTTGAGTGGACTAACCCACATTCAAAAGTCGAAAATAAGTCTCTAGTTAAAATTTTGTAAAAAAAACTATTAGATATAGATTACCTTAAACCCACTTTAGGTGATATAATTCGGAATGATCTAAAAGAAGGTAATTATTATGAATGAACTGATTTTCACCATTTTTTCAAACCTATATTTTCCTACATTTATTAATATTGGGGTTAGTCTCTTAGATATTATATTAGATATAGTATCGTTACAAAAATGTCACAGTACATTGAAATAGGTTTTGTTAAACCAAAAGCCTCGCCAAAGAGTGGTTAAAAAAGTTCTGACAGGCACAGGGTGTGTAAATTAAAGAAAAAGTAAAGATTAGACTTTGCCCAATAGACCAGGGCTGAAGCCTTTGCAAATGGTAAAAAGTGAAAAAAAAAAATAGTAGGATGAAACGCATTGGAAAAGGAAGAGAATAAACAAAAATGAAAGGAAAAATAAATTAAGGGCGATCCGAGGTCGGGAAGAGGGGAGCGGTGAGTTTTTAAGGTTAGAAAACGATTTATCTCGATTTCCGGCAAAACTACAAGTCCTATGAAAAAATGTTAAATAGCAAAGTTGTAGCTAATAAAAAGATCTACAACTTTTGTATTTACACTTTTTTCACATAACCTCAAAATTTATGTGAAAAATTCAAATAACCAAGTTTTTGGTTTTTTATTTTTATCTTTTACACAATTTTTTTTTTATACACGAAATTTGGTGAAAACTTACCTTTTTATGTCCCAAACACACTGTAATTTTTTTGATTTAAAATATTTATTTTTTAAGCTTATTTTGACTTAATATCGAAAGAGCACCCTAATTTTCAATTGAAAATTCTCACGTCAAAATATCTGCTTTTTTAAAAAAGTTGGTGGGCTTTTTGTTCGTTGAAATCTCTACTTTCTGATGGTGTAAAAAAATATACATTACTATGGGAAATGTGATGAAATCCCCTTTAAATCCTACCTTTAATTATATTTAGAACAACTATTTTCGCATATCTTTTGCGATCTTTATGTTTTATGGATTTGTAATATTTTTGTTTATCAATGTAACATGGAATCTTACGTTTTTCGAGTAATTAAAGTATAAATTTTAATAAATAGCTCAAAATTGTACATAATGATTTTTAAAAAAAATTTCGGATTCGATTTTTTTTCGTTTCTTTGCATTTTTTTAGAATATTTACCATAGTAATGTATATTTTTTTTACACCATCAAAAAGTAGAGATTTCAACGAACAAAAAGCCTACCGACTTTTTTAAAAAAGCAGATATTTTGACGTGAGAATTTTCGATTAAAAATTAGGGTGCTCTTTCGATATTAAGTCAAAATAAGCTTAAAAAATAAATATTTTAAATCAAAAAAATTACAGTGTGTTTGGGACATAAAAAAGTAAGTTTTCACAAAATTTCGTGTATAAAAAAAAATTTGTGTAAAAGATAAAAATAAAAAACCAAAAACTTGGTTATTTGAATTTTTCACATAAATTTTGAGGTTATGGGAAAAAAGTGTAAATACAAAAGTTGTAGATCTTTTTATCACCTACAACTTTGCCATTTAACGTTTTTCCATAGGACTTGTAGTTTTGCCGAAAATCGAGATAAATCGTTTTCTAACCTTAAAAACTCACCGCCCCCCACTTCCCGACCTCGGATCGCCCGTAATTTATTTTTCCTTTCATTTTTGTTATATTCTCTTCCTTTTCCAATGGGTTTCATCCTACTATTATTTTTTTTGGTTTCAAAAATTATCGACCCTGGTCTACAACGGTAGGTACATACCTACAATAAAATTGTTAAATATATTTTTTTGGTAGTGTTCGACATCGAGACTGTTCGCGACGTGACGCTTTGCCCCAGTGGATACGTACCCCCTATTTACCTGTGCCAACGCCTGTGCTAAATACCTTCATATAGCGTATAAAAATAACAACCGCCCTTTATCTATTCGTACATGTATGTTTATCTTAATTCTAAAAGTTTATGAAAGTGGTAATTTGCTAAAGAGTTAAGCAAGTGCCTCCTTAATCCCCCCATGTTTTGATGAACTCTCCCGTGAACTCCGGGAAGCCATAAACACAGCGAGAGCCTTTTCTCCTTGTTGGGAAGTTTAACTTTATTAAAATTGTTATGTTTCGGGGGGATGAAACTTACTAAGATGACGAACTGTCAAGAAAAAACGGAGCTCGAGAGAATAACAAGTAAATAATACTTTATGTGTGGGAGAATCCGCGTTTATAAGATTATATAGGAGCATATTATCTGGCGTCCCCTTAACATCTTTGTAACAAATTAAAACGACGTCAAAATGACAAGAAAAAAATGTCCAAGAGGCAAACGTTGAAGTTAAAAACGTAACGACATATTGAAGCATTGTGGCGTGGCATAGTATGCCCCTACGAGAAGGAAAGTTAAAATTAAAAGATTATTATTATTATTATTATTATCATTTCACCGGTATATCTCGGTATATAATTTATCCAAACTCAGTTTGAGGACATTCCAACCATTCAATACGGCGGTAAACAGTCTCAAAGAGACCGACCTCACAACCAGGATTGTCAGATCTTTCTTCTTTAATTCTTTAAGTTTTTTTTATTAAAGATGTTTAATTTATATCAGTATTCAATTGTTAGTCAGTAACTTTCTTTGAAAGCTAGTTTGCAAATATACTTTAAACCGAGGAGTTTTGAGTGTGACAGAAAAAAATAACAAGCCATTCATTGTTATAATAATACATTCTTTAGTCCTTAAGACACAATATAACTGAAATCAAGACAAAAAGTGTTTTCAGTGTTTAAACACAACTAATTAACAAACCCTTGTTTCTCGTATACTTATACATAATATATTAACAAACCAGAAAATTTGGTAGAACTGGCAACCGTTCACAATTTATGCACGTTGTCAGGGGTGATAAGCGCCAGTTAAAGCGGCTGGTATAAGCTGAAGCGGTCTGCAGCCCGTTCAACGATCGATTCTGTCAGACAGAGATAGGCCAGTGACGGCCGATGGCGTGGAAGAGACGAAGATAAAATATACGTGATTTGGAACTTATGGACGGGCCGGGGAATGGTCCCAGAATGAAGTGCTGGTAAAAAAATTAAAGCATTTTCTGAGCAGTGTCGTGCCGTGTCAGGTTTATTTTTCTGGTTTTAGTTTTGTGTATAAAATCTTTGAGTTACCTTATATTTATTATCTTAATATAACATTATTATATATACAGTGGGTTTATAAAGTGTAGTATGTACAAACACCTAATGTTAAACAAACTTATAAGTGTGTATACGCATTTTAATTATTTGTTTGGGACGCCCATGGTTAGGAGTTTCATACTGTTTTATGTCATTAAATTGACCTAAGAATGGTGAGTGGTAATGACTTTTTACGATAACCGCTGGCTATTCGTATCGCCACCCCCATATTCCTAAATAATAATCTCCCATTATTGCTGCTACTAGAATAAAGTGTTACCGTTTTTGCACAAAGCGTATCAATTCTTCCACAAACCGAAATACTCCAAATTATCGATAAAAACTTTCTATTTAATACAGCCCGAACAAGGCGCTTCATTAAAAAACACTTAAAAGATAAAAAAGGGCTTTTTAAATCAATGTTTCGCGAAGGTACTTTCGAAAATGGAAAGTCTGCTTTCGACACAAAAGTTTTGATTAGGCCGGGCATTGTTATATTTCTGAGGTCCAATTAAAAAGTTGGTGGATTTTTTTGTCAGCTTGTTTCAGTTTCTTTTAATTGGAAAGCGGCTTAAAAATAATTATTAAAAATGAGAGAACTTTGATATCACGAATCATGGTCATGGCAAAAGAGAGAGTGGGAGGAGGGGGTATATCGGGAGATATTTTCAATCCCTTAAGGTGGAATTATCAACGTCATTCAATTTATTGCCAACCTATAACTTATTTTGCCTTGTTTTTCTTAGTTTAATATTTTATTGACTACGATTTAAATAAAATCAATATCGTCGGCACATTATTTAGGTAATATCTGATTATTACAAAAATATCAATTTATTTCATTGCTAATTTTGAGAGAATTGTATAGTGAAAGAACAATGACATAATAATGTTAAAAAAAATCTTAACCGATCATTTTCGATGTACAATTCTATTATAGTTATCAATGATACTAGTTCGATATAAACACTATAATGAAACGTGTGCAACGTTTAATTGCACAAGTTTCATATCGAACGTGTATCATTCAAAATTTAATATACGACAGTACAAATAGATTTTATTCGTCTAAATTTCATTGATATCAGATAACGTTTTCGTAATTTTTAAATTTTTTAGGTGTCCATATTAGTCGATATTATGGTAACCGCATTTTTGATTGTTTCAATCTCGATTTTGACAACGTCATTATTGCCGTTTAATTTTCTACTGTATGCAAAGTGTTGGCCAAAAATAATTTAAATCGTAATTTTTATATTTATGTATGTTATTTATGACATTTATTGAATTGTTGTGTTTACTTGTCATTTTAAATTTTAATTTTTAATGACACCTGACAGGCTCAAAGGGTGTATTTTTTCTGCCCAGGCATAAAAAGTCCACTTTTTCTGACTAGGCAGAAAAAATACACCTTTTGAGCCTGTCAGGTGTCATTAAAAGACCGCTTTTAATGTCATTTGGAGAAAAAATACTTTACCTGCCGCAAATGCGGCAGATAAATACTTTTTTCCACTGACGTTTTATAATAACCTCTTTTCGATTGTTATTATGGTTTTTTAATAACCTCCTTTAATAACCGTGTTGTCCAACTCGGCTTTGCCTCGTTGGACAATTTCACGTCGCGTGCCTAAAAGACACTCATTTCGCAACTTATTGTATAAATAGCTATTACCCTCCGCAAATTAGTGACTTTGACATTTATTAATAAAAAATCGTCTGTCACTGTCACGCCTTTCCCTATGACACCTCGATCATAGTTTTCTCGCGATTTATTGCGATGAGTTATACCTCAATTTTTTATATTATAAATTTTGAACGGTTGGCGATAAAATTTTGTATGCACCACGTCAGTAAAGTTTCTTTATCGACTCGCCTGTTATTTGCCTCGCTCGCTTCGCTCGCTCATCTCATAATTTCAGACTCGTCCGATAATTAATCACTTTACTGCCTTGGTACATAAATAACTATTAGGAAATGCCGTGATATTTATTTAATATGAAGGCGATATTGATTTTATTTAAATTTTGTGCGAAAGTTAGAAAAATAAATAAATCTACGCGAAATAGGTTATAGGTTGGCAAGCATGTTGATACTCCCATCTTAATGATAAAAAATACTGACGCGCTTGCATTGGCCTCAATTTTTTTTTTTGGAACCGGCTTCGTCTATTACAAACTTAAACAATAAGTTTAATTTTTCATAGAAAACTCTTGGCCCGCATCACTCTAAATTCTGAGAATGTGAAAATAATAAAATGTCACTTTTTAAAATAGGTACGCAGTTTCTGCTATTTTCTTGAGTGTTAAAAATTGTTCTCAAGATTACACAAACCTTTGTTTCATTTCATTAATCCAACCCCGATCTGTCTTGCCTCTTTTCATTAAACGACGTGAAATATTAAAGACCTAAACACGATTGACACGTACTTTCGATTAAAAATTTATGCGATTTCAACCTTTCCTCGGTTGAAAAGGGATTATTTTCTTTGTTTGAATAAGAAAAAGGATTTTTTTTTGGTTTAGGGTGACATTTTCGTATAAAGAGATGAAAAGTTTGCTTGAAATGGATATGTTATGTGAGAAAAAGGGTATATACATATCATACGTACGAAAAGCTGTTTTTGTTAGTAGATTAAGGAACAAAGTTCAAATTCAAGATATTGAGCCTAATGAATAAAAACTAAAGTAATTGCTTTTGTCTCCAGCAATTGCTTAAAAGTGCAGGAATTGCTTCTAGTCAATGCTTTTTCTTAAAAAAATAGAAGCGATCGCTATCGTTTGCTTAAAATGTGATGAATAAATTAAGGAATTGCTTTATCTAGTGTAGCAATTGCTTTCAACTTTTTAAGGTGGTTCGACCCCTGCATTATTTGCTTAGTAGCAGTCAACTTTAGTTCTCCGCGGCATACACGTGCGTTGCTTTTAATTTGTGTCTTCAATTATGGCTGAATATATGAACGCCCGTAAAAGAAAAATCTACAGTGTACGTAAAATTGCAGATATGATGATTTCAGAAAGTTATATCGATTTGACTGCGAAAATGTTGATTGGTTGGCAAATTATTTTTTGACTGATACTGGTAAAAGGTGCACTATCGTTTAAATAAGATTAAAGTCTTTCTGCGGGAATTATCGGATCCGGTCTTTCAAAATTCTGTAGGTGAAGAACTCGGTGTTCACCAAACTACTGTCTGTAAGTCATACACTTCTGTAATGGATGCAGTTTTGGAGAAGGCCAATATTTTTATTAAATTTCCTACAAGTGCTGAAGCTGTTGTGGAAGCTAAACGGTTGTGGTCAGAGAAATTTATTATGTTCCTTCAATTTGTGAACGAAAATCAATTGCTTGTGTATAATTTCTTCATCACTACTATCACTTTCCTCATTTTCACTAAAATCTGCCATATCACAAATAATATAAATTTTCTATTTTCCACAAAACCGTAACATATTACTATTGTACTAAGTAAATAAAAGACTAAAAATAAATTGTTGTATTTCCGTCAACTCTTTTGCAAATTAGGTACCAAACTGAACAGCAAATCTATAATCTGAACAAGTGGATAAGCCACGTCTGCACTTGTGTTGAATAAGCATTTGCTACAGAGATGTAAGTAAAACAGCAATTGCTTCAAAATTTTATTCATATCCAGATCTAGCAATTGCTTTTACTTATAGCACTTGCTAGTCAAGCAATCGCTTTTACTAAAAAGTAATTGCTTCAAGTAATCGCTTAATTTTTATTCATTAGGCTCAATAGGTCCGGTTTTCTTTTGGTCTAAATACTCTTTAGGTAATTCGGTCAAGATCAAAATACGTCCCTCAGAAACTCCCAAGACCTTCAAGCGGACCGTCAGCTCCCTTTACGCCCTTATATACAACTTGACAAAGTGCAGCAATTAATCCCTTTGCCCTTTGATATTGCCAGACATTACAATTATCGGCTAGTAATCCCGTTAATCTCCGGGTAAAATTACCTTATCGCATCGTGCACCGAACTGAATCAAAACGATGGTTTCGAGATTGTCGAATTAAGAGTCTCGAAGACCCCTTAGTGTTCCGCATTTCCCTTTGAATAGACTCAGTTCGTTTTCTGGCGTTCGGTTGTAAAACACTTTATTGGAAGAGAGGCATAGGTATAACGTGTAAAAAAGCACCAAAGAAGTTTATTTTATCTTCTCGCTTTGTTTGTAAAAATAATATGGGTAAAAAGTGTCTATGAGATAGTACCTACGTATGGTACCCACGGCTTTGCTTGCATAGCGCTAATTTAGTATGCGTTTAAACTTATTATTATTAATGCAAAAAAGTTTTGTCTGTTTCCTTCCGCCAAACTCATCCCCAGACGCGTTTCGCCGTTTACGGCTCATCAGTGAGGCTCAGTTTGGTATAATTATTGTTAATATTCCTAATAGACCAGGGCTGAAGCCTTTGAAAATGGTAAAACGTGAAAAAAAATAATAGTAGGATGAAACCCATTGGAAAAGAAGAGAATGTAACAAAAATTAAAGGAAAAATAATTTACGGGTGATCCGAGGTCGGGAAGTAGAAAGGGGTGAGTTTTTAAGGGTAGAAAACGATTTATCTCGATTTCCGCCAAAACTACAAGTCCTAAGAAAAAATTTTAAATGGCAAAGTTGTAGGTAATAAAAATATCTACAACTTTTGTATTTACACTTTTTTCACATAACCTCAAAATTTATGTGAAAAATTCAAATAACCAAGTTTTTGGTTTTTTATTTTTATCTTTTACAAAAATTTTTTTTTACGAAATTTGGTGAAAACTTACCTTTTTATGTTCCAAACACACTGTAATTTTTTTGATTTAAAATATTTATTTTTTCACCTTATTTTGACTTAATATCGAAAGAGCACCCTAATTTTCAATCGAAAATTCTCACGTCAAAATATCTGCTTTTTTTAAAAAAGTCGGTGGGCTTTTTGATGGTGTAAAAAAATATAGATTTAATAATTAAATTAAGTGAAAAAATAAATTTTTGGTAAAAGATAAAAATAAAAAACTAAAAACTTGGTTATTTGAATTTATCACACAAATTTTGAGGTTATGTGAAAAAAGAGTAAATACAAAAGTAGTAGATCTTTTTATTGCCTACAACTTTGCTATTTAACGTTTTTCCATAGAACTTGTAGTTTTGCCGGAAATCGAGATAAATCGTTTTCTACCCTTAAAAACCCACCCCCTTCCACTTCCCGAACTCGGATCGCCCGTAAATTACTTTTCCTTTCATTTTTGTTATATTCTCTTCCTTTTCCAATAAGTTTCATCCTACTATTATTTTTTTTGGTTTCAAAAATTATCGACTCTGGTCTATAACCCCAAAGGAGATATTTTTCTTTGTCGCGTCCCATTGAATCACCCGGTACAAAATATTCCATGTTTCCTTTTGAACTCGCTGCTACCGTATCTCTTTATCATCGCAAACCGACACAAATAAGCAATTATTTAATTTCCTTTGGAACCCATTTCTCCTGGAATTCTGGAATCCAGAAAATTCCGCAACAAAACCAGAAATGTTTTCCTCGGCTACAATTCTTCATGTAGAAAATCCTTTTTATATAATTGGATTATGCCAGAATTAAACTCGACACTCATTTACATCTGGTTGCTTCAGAAAAGGACCCATTTTTACTTTGGAAATGTTTTCCAGGGAAATGGAGAAGCTTAACAGTGGCCAGTGAATAAAACCATTATGTGTTTATTAAACAAACAAATAATATTTCAAAGGAAATCGTCCTGGAATAAGTTTTTTCAGCGGAAAATAGACATAGTTCCGTTTGTTAAAATAAATGTGTATACCTTATGAGCTACGTACCGTTCGAGCAAAAATTATTTGCATTGAAGAGAGCTTGTATTAAAAAACGTAGGGCTTGGTTTAGATCACAATGATATGGGGACGATATATCTAATCAAATCTAGGTTAAAATTTTGTCAAATTCATATTATGACATGATATGCCAAACTAATGAGTAATAAAATAAGTAGACAAAAATACAAATTTATTTTTGTTGCTAACAAAATTAACAAGGTGGAACCAGGCTTCATCCGAGAAAAATGACAGGTCTAATAAATCATTTCTTTCCAATAAATTTTGGGTAAACCATTGAGAGTAATTCCTGCGTCTTTCAAAATCTGCGGCTTGTATTTCTTGGAATACTTGCACTTTATAAGGAAATAAATTTAGCTGCTTCTTAAGAATAGTCCTGCATGTTCCATAAGATCTTCCCACTTCTTGGGACAGGCGTATTTTACGAACGTTTGCAACAAGCTCTTCTGTTCTTACAGATGGTGTTCCTTTTTTGTGTTGTATAGAACCTGTTTCCCTAAACACAGCCACGGTTCTTTTCAGGCAATGATAAAGATCCCCAGCAATAAAAGCAACGTTAGGAAAATGTTCGTGAAAATCGTCCATGCACAAACCCGGATTGTATTGCCATTCACCATTTACTCTAACCCCGTTTCGAAAATACGCTTCAACCTTGAATGTTTTGTGCTGTTCCGTAAAGCCCATTGTGTGAATTGTTCAAAAAATTGGAAAAATTAGCGATGAATCAAATTACTTGTAACGACTGTCAAAGATGACGGAATAACTGATTGATTGGTAATTCAGGTAGCTATTGACACTCAGCAGGTATTAAGCTGTACGGCTAAGCATTACGTCAAGGTCCTCTTTGATGCAAATAATTTTTGCTCGCACGGTATAATGATTTTTCTCTGTGAATTTACAAGCATAATTCGTCTTATTCTATTGTATAACTGTACTCTGTACTCTAATAGAAGAAAATACGACATGCACTATGATATGAACTCTTCGACATCCCCTTTATGACGTAAATAAATCCGACCTAAAGCGCGAAGTCAAGTCGGCGAAGCAAGGGCGAAAAATGCCGCTTTGAAACATGTTTCTGCTTTTCAAAAAAACTTATTCCTGCTTATTTACGTACAATCGTAGTCAGTCAACATACATGCGACGAAACGACGATTCCTATTCAAATTGCTCCCCATCTATTCAATGTGTCGTCGTTGTGGTATAAACGTCAAAATATCGTGTCAACACAAGTGATGGAGTATTTTTCCAAGCATCTGGATATATCAATATCCTGAAAACCCCATATTATATATATATCTATGACATATATTCGGATTTTGTACATGTGTTGAAATACAATTTTTAGCATGTTCCAAGTCAAGGTTAGTGATTGATTTTGGCTTATATTGATCTAAACGTTATCCGAAGACGTACCTCGTGTTTAACAACATAATTATTTTAAAGTTTTGTCAGCGGAAGTTAAGTCAAGCTGCTTTTTAACACGCATTTATTAGCTTCACCTGTATGTTTGTTCGGGTTTTTTCTTTGAACCCGATTTTGACCCACTTTAAACGGTCAGATTTTATTTAAATTTTGTAGACTTACCAAGAACCGCTGACAATACAATAATCTACACGCTAAAACTTCTCCTGTCATATTTTGACAGCTGTCAGGTATAAAACGAAGAAGCGATTTTGACGAAACAAATTATGGAGTCGTATAGTATTCGATGCGGAGACTTCGGGAAAAATAAGCAAAGAATTCTCCTGTTAAAATTTGACAGCTGTCAATATGTCAAATCGTTTAAAAAAATGATATTAATGAAAAAACTATAAGGTCGTATGTGTATTGACGGTGGAAAGTTGAAAAAAATACGCAAAAAATTCTCTTGCCCAAATTTGATACCTGTCAATATGTCAGAATTATTACAATAACCCATAGTAATGAAACAAATGTGGGGTCGTATAGATATTGTCGCTAAAAATTGAGAGAATTTTTTAAAAAAAATTTTGACAATTTTTTTTTTAATTTTGAAAATTTTTGTCGTTTGTTCGGGTTTGTTCGGCTTTGTATGTATGTATGTTTGTTTGTAACATTGTAACCGACTTCTTTGATCCCGATTTTGACCCACTTTAAACGGTCAGATTTAATTTAAATTTTGTAGACTTATCCAGAACCGCTGACAATACAATAATCTACTAATCCAGCTTAATCTACTCAAAAAAAACTTCTTTTCTTAACAATAACTCAAACTAAAAAATGAAAAATAAATATAGCTTAAAAAAACTAAAAAAACACTCTTTAACACACACGCAAAAATAATAATTAAAATAATTCTTGAAATTCTTAATATAGACAGAAAATAATAATGAAACATTAGTATTATTGTGAACAAAAGCGTGGGGCGCTTCGTGCTATATTTTTCGTATATCGAGCACCCCACGCTTTTTTCACAATAATACTATGTTTATTTTAAACTATATTTATTTTCCGCTTTTTAGTTTGATTAATTATTAAAGCTTGTTTTTTAGTTTTTTTTAAACTATATTTATTTTAATGCCCTTAAAGCGCCTCTCAAACTACTTCTACACACAAAAAAATCTAGTATCCAGTTGAACCTAAAAGTTTCAAACTGAAACTATCATATACATAAATAGGAGCAATGCTAAAGTAAAATTAAATAGAAAATACCTTAGCATCAAAATATAGTTTAAAATTAATACTACATTCTTTTAACTTGACTCTACTTTAGTTTTAGGGTAATAAAAATAAATGATCAACCTATCAATAATTGTAGTTGCAGATATAGTATACGTTAATATTGGTTTGATTCAAAGTATTCTAAGAATGAATATTCGTTATTTTCGTTTTGAGTATGAGTTATTATTAAGTTGAATATACGAACTTGCATTTGAGCACACATATTTTATTTGTATCTTCAATTTGTGACTATCCTACATTCTCAGCGAAACTAGACAAATCAATTTAGTATCATCTTAAAAGTAGTTTATTATTAGATAGAGTAAAATTTAAAATCATGTAGTTTTAAAACAGATGGATCTGAAAGGACTATATTATTAAGGATTAAGGTCAGATAGGATAAGCTCACCGCAGTCAATAGAATTGTACATGTCAAGTTAAAATGTCTTTGTGACATAGGTATCAAATACTATTGTGATATTACCTTAGGTATCTGATCTGAATATAGCCCTAACAGATAACTGATAAATAAAACAACTTTTTATTGCTTTTGGTTTTATTTAAAAAAACAGGTAACCAAACAGGTAACAAAAAACCATAACTATAAACTATAACGAATATAATATTTCCTCCATCACACTATTACACAAAACGCGCAAAATAGAATACACACTACCAGCATCGGTGAGCATCGACGCGCGACGTCTGCGTGGATGTTAAATAACGACTAAACGTATTTCGGTCGTTTCCTCGCAGAACAAGAGGTCACGTGATGCAAATAGCATCAAAGAAATAATAAGGGTTTAGATTTTACTCAAGTTGAGTATATAGACTGTCATTGCGCTCGCTGTGAGAATACAAATTTATTTTTATTTTTAAACCCATCATAGTATATTTCACTTTGACCACAATACTTATTTTTAAAACAAGTATAAGATTATCTTGTTATGATGATGATGTAATCTCTTTATGAACATAATTTTGATTAACTTGATGATATAATTTAAAACCAGTGGTAGTTTAAAAATGAATATATTTTAGGCACAAAATAAAGCAAGTTAGTTTTAAAATAAGGCTATTTGTTTGAGTATTACTATAAGCTTGTTTTGAGAGTAGTTTTTTTTGTGTGTATTTGTATACTAAGCGACAACCCTGAATAACTTATCTTATCCGCCACTGCTAATCGTAATTATTCCCCATTATTACCCTTGGAGTCGGTTTATCGAAGTAACCCGAAAAACTCACCTATTTCTCTGTCCCTTTATTTCTCAATAAGTTTTAACTACCGAAACCGTCTTTTAGAGGTCGCAAAATCGTTTCCCAATGTAATTTTCCGAACTACTTCCTTATACTTGGGCCATTTTAGGGACAAAAGATTTGTAAAGTGCGATGGAAACTTTCTCTGTGAGTTTCTATTGGGTTCGTTGTAACTAACATTTCTGTAAAGAGGTTTAATAAAGAATTATGTTACGAGAACTTATTGATCTCGTAATAAGGAATTGTTAAAGTAATTTCATTTTAAATTTTTTGAGGCTTGGAAAATTAATATAATTTCAAATGGAGGCCAACTGTTTTCTAGGCAAAAAAAATTATTTCCCTCACAAGACAGCCTTTTCCTAGAGGTGCTATTTTAATAACATATAGGCCATTGGTTGAAACTGTTGAGAGTAAGTCACCCAGTATCCGTCAACAACGACAACATAACAAAACGCTTATCGTGTTTTTATTTTAAATAAATATGATTTAAAATACTCGAATATGCCACCAAAAAGTATTTAAAACAATTTCTCAATGACACTTTTTACTTTTGTTTCAAATTTTATTGCGGATGAATATTCATATCGCGGCGGATACTTTTCATGATTCCGAACGCAAACCAGGGACCGGGAAATAAATTATTTTACTATAAATTTTAATATTATCTACCGAAAATAACGAATAATTATCCCTGAAATAATGGCCGCCGAATAATTCTATAACGAGATATTGATTCGTGCTTTCGATGCATATTTTAACATTATTATCAAATTATTACAGATATTTGCCAGTCCTTTCCTTTCAAAAAAAAAATATATTGCTCTAAAAATAGCTTTCAATGCCCACGAATTTCATATTATTCTTTCTTTGTTTCAGATACTGTTCAATAATAGAAAACCCAGGGGAACCCACCGACAGCCCACTTCATTTTCCTAAAGCCGACAGACCTCCAATGAGAAATCTAAGAAAAATAAATTGGAAATTACTCCTTTAAGAGAATTCCTCGAAAGTAGAAAAATCCCCAAAGAGGAGGAAAATCCTCCGAAAGAAAAAAATCCCCAGACACCTCAATACATCCCCCTTTTAAAATCAGTTATTATGGAGCCAAAAAAAGGAATTATACGGAAATAACTTAATAAAAAAGCGAGAAGCGAGCAAGAAAAAAAGTGAGCCGTAACATGAGAAAAGGAATTATTGGGCCGCGAATCGAATGACTTTAGAAGGGCCGAAAAAAAGGATAAAATGGAAAAAGATTCAGGTAAGGTATTAGCTCTGATTGGGTTTTAATAAGGGCTAAGTGGAATCGAGGGTTTTTATGTGAATTCTCGGCTTTCGAGGGCCATGAATAAATTACAAAAATGCGAAAATGTTATCAAAGAAGGAACTGAACAACTAACGTTGGAGTGTGGAGTTTGGTAGGGATATTAGTATAGAACTACTGCGTAGCGTGACTCCTATAATATAGTCGATTTAAGTCTTTACAGGTGATTTCCTTTTTACTTAGATCATAGCTGAAACTACTGATTGCATTCAACTAAGTACTTACTACGTAATTATTCACAACAAACCCGAACAAACCCCTATTAGTTTTCTTTACAACTTTCTTTAACAATGAGCCTAATGAATAAAAATGTAGCAATTGCTTTTTCCTATAAAATAGAAGTAATTTCTTAAAAGCCAATGAATAAAAACTGAAGTAATTGCTTTTGCGTCCAGCAATTGCTTAAAAGTGCAGGAATTGCATCAAGTCAATGCTTTTTCTTAAAAAATAGAAGCAATTGCTAGAGTTTGCTTAAAAGTGATGAATAAATTAAGGAATTGCTTTTTCCAGTGTAGCAATTGCTTTCAACTTTTTAAGGTAGGTCGACCCCTGCATTATTTGCTTGGTATCAGTCAACTTTAGTTCTCCGTGGCATACACGTGCGTATCTTGTGTCTTCAATTATGGCTGCATATATGAACGTCCGTAAAAGAAAAATCTACAGTGTACGAAAAAATTGCAGATATGATGATTTCAGAAAGTTATATCGATTTGACTGCGAAAATGATGAGCGGTTGGCAAATTATTTTTTGACTGATACTGGTAAAAGGCGAGGGGGTACACTGTCGCATTTAAATAAGATTAAAGTCTTTCTGCGGAAATTGTCGGATTCGGGCTTTCAAAATTCTGTAGGTGAAGAACTCGGTGTTCACCAAACTGCTGTCTGTAAGACACACTTCTGTAATGGATGCAGTTTTGGAGAAGGCCAATATTTTTATTAAATTTCCTACAAGTGCTGAAGCTGTTGTGGAAGCTAAACGGTTGTGGTCAGAGAGATTTATTTATGTTCCTTCAATTTGTGAACGAATATCAATTGCTTGTCTTTAATTTCTTCATCACTACTATCACTTTCCTCATTTTCACTGAAATCTGCCATATCACAAATATAAGTTTCCTATTTTCCACAAAAACGTAACAGATTACTATTGTACTAAATAAGTAGACCAACGTTGTTGTATTTACGTCAACTCTTTTGCAAATAAGGCACCAAGCTGAACATGAAATCTATAACCTGAACAAGTGGATAAGCCACGTCTGAACTTGACGTGTTGAATAAGCATTTGATACAGAGGTGTAAGAAAAACAGCAATCGCTTCAAAATTGTATTCATATCCAGATCTAGCGATCGCTTTTACTTATAGCATTTGCTAGTCAAGCAATTGCTTTTACTAAAAAGTAATTGCTTGAAGTAATTGCTTAATTTTTATTCATTAGGCTCATTATCCTATACCTATCTAACTACCTAACTAGTCAAGTTTTTTACTTATAAACGATTTTTTGTAAAATTTCCTCGACAACTTAATTTCCATTCGGTTTTTAGTAAGTAATTTTTATTTCGACAGGTCACTTTTGCTACGAACCCTACCCAGCGGTGACAAAGTCAAATCCTAGCAACACAAACTCGTTGCGAAGAGACAAATCTTCGAAATCCCAGCAGAAATCTTCAGAGTCCTCGTGCAACTGCCTCGGTAAGAAGACCAAACGAAAAGGACGAGCGTTTTTGGCAGGCCTGGCAACAAATGTAGGAATATGTGTGCTTCTGTTTGGGTACACGCTTATTGGTTCGGTGATATTTTTAGCAATAGAAGGTAAGTCCGAGGGTATACCGTAAACGTTTTTACTAGTCTGGTTTGGTGCATAGTAGGCGATAAAATTTATGTCATTAGGCCTATATACTACTTCTAGGCCGAAGTTTTTACAAACCACATATTATACAGGGCCACTGGGCCAGTCCAGAGTTTTAGGATTACTTACTTTTTACAAGATATTATAAATAGGTACTTATTTATTCTATAAATATGTTTTAGGTGGTCAAAATTATCAACACCAAATTTTAGCAACAACTTCTCTAGCAACAGTAACTAGCAACAAAAAATCGGTGAACGAAAGTTCGGAACTGAAGGTCAAAAATGACAAAGCCAGGTCTAAAACGGTTGAAAATCTGTGGATTATCACGGAGGGGCTCAATATTTTGTATAAAGAAAATTGGACCATTTTAGCTGCTCAAGAAATTACTAGGTACGTACCTATAGCTAATTATTAGAGTTTGCTTTTATCAAAAGTAGAAAAAATTTAATTAAAAATATTGCCTAACACTGTATAATTTTAAATAAATAGTTCCGATATGTATATTAATGAAGCTATTTTTTCGCTAAACGTTCTATCTATTTTATTTATTATTCGTAGGTTTCAAAATGAACTTATAAAATCAATGGAAGAAGAAATGTCCCACCAACAACCCCTGATGGTGACCAAGGATAGGGGACGAAACAGTGAAACCTTCGAGTGGACATTTGCAAAGGCTTTTCTGTATTCCCTGACGGTTCTGACCACAATAGGTAAGTCCTAGAATTAATTAATTACATTCAAATTCGGGATGTTGGTAAAAAAAATAACCGCGAACCTTATTGGGTAACTCAAACAACGAACACAAACCATAGACAATTTACCTTTAGATAAGCAAACAATTCTGGCATGTTTAGTAGTAGCACACCTATCAGATTTTAAGGATAGAAAATTGTTTTTAAAATTTGTTTAAAAATTATTCGTCGTCGTGTTTTTAGTTCGAAAAGGAAGAGAACAAGAACAAGTGAATTAAACTAGTCTTATAAAATCGAATATAAAAACAAACAAAACCAGCAAAATAACCAATGTACGGTGTTATCGCGTGCCTTACCTCAAGTCAAATATTAGTTGGTATATAACTTGTATTGATTTTTGCAATTTGGCAAAAACTTGGTTACGTGTAAAACATTTTTAAGCAAAATTTCTTGTTCAAGAATTTGAAAAGTGTTTGCCCGAAAACTTGACATGTGGAATCTTGGCTTTATTAAAAGCTTAATGTCTGGGAAGTACAGATTTTAACCAAAAAATTAACCAACCAGCAACTTTGACAGAATTTATTTTTCTCACATTCACTAAACTTCACAAAAACTAGAAATCCGTAAATATTAAACACCCACAATCCACAATAGCAAAGAAAACTACAAGGAATCCACAGAGAAACCTTAAAACACAACAACAAAAATGGCGGCCGAGCCGGTTCTGGAGTGTATTTTGAGTAGCGCTAAAGTAGGACAGGCCGATAACACGAGGTTTGTGCGCATGCCCAATGCTGCTGGGAGAGAAGGCAGCTGACCGGCGAGTCATGCGCTCGGACGTATTTTTTCACCCATAAAACGTAACTTTTGTTTGCGCAGGAGATAAGCTGTACGAACAAACCCCAAAAGAATGACGTAATTTATCTATTTTAAGTCCTGGATAAAAAAAAATTTAAACAATACAATTCTTAAATATAGTCAACAGGTTTTACTTCCTGAAACTAAAACATATCTGTAAAAAAATGTAAACGATTGCAAACACAAAGAACAACGTTCAATGGGTCGACCGACGTCGACGTCGGCGTCGGCGTCGGCGTCGCTGATGCTTCAGCGGGCCCGAGAGTCTCGAAACAAGTGTTTTTGTTCTTTATCGGTAAAAATGTGAACTCGTGCTTGTGGAAAGCAAAATTGTCCACTTGGAGATGAGGATCTTTTTAAAGTCGGAGGTTTTGTTAAGGGACCGACATCGCTATTTTTCCGCTCGCGCAGCGTATTTATTATAACGCTAATTTAAATACTACTCACTTTTTTAGTAATACGGAAAAAGTTCTTGTCTATTTGACTTTTAGACCAGGGTCGATCATTTTTGAAACAAAAAAAAATAATAGTAGCATGAAACCCATTGGAAAAGGAGGAGAATATAACAAAAATGAAAGGAAAAAGAATTTACGGGCGATCCGAGGTCGGGGAGTGGAAGGGGGTGAGTTTTTAAGGGTAGAAAATGATTTATCTCGATTTCCGGCAAAACTAAAAGTCCTATGGAAAAACGTTAAATGGCAAAATTGTAGGTAATAAAAAAATCTACAACTTTTGTATTTACACTTTTTTCACATAACCTCAAAATTTATGTGAAAAAATAACCAAGTTTTTCGTTTTTTATTTTTATCTTTTACAAAAAAATTTTTTTTTTCACACATTTTTTGAGAACATTTACCATAGTAATGTATATTTTTTTACATCATCAGAAAGTAGAGATTTCAACAAACAGAAGGCCCACCGACTTTTTTAAAAAAGCAGATATTTTGACGATTAGGGTGCTTTTTCTATATTACCTAAGTCAAAATAAGGTGAAAAAATAATTATATTAAATCAAAAAAATTACAGTGTGTTTGGGACATAAAAAGGTAAGTTTTTACCAAAAAATTTTTTTTTTTGTAAAAGATACAAATAAAAAACGAAAAACTTGGTTATTTAAATTTTTCACATAAATTTTGAGGTTATGTGAAAAAAGTGTAAATACAAAAGTTGGAGATCATTTTATTACCTACAACTTTGCCACTTAACGTTTTTCCATAGGACTTGTAGTTTTGCCGGAAATCGAGAAAAATCGTTTTTTACCCTTACCTTATTTTTTTTCACTTTTTACCATTTTCAAAGGTTTCAGCCCTGATCTATTTAACTATATCAGTGGATAAATAAACCTATATAATTTATTTCGAAAATCAAGAAAATCTAAAAGGTCCGGGCTTGCAGCCCACATAGTGGGCCTTACCCGAAAACTCTCCGAGTTGTCGATATTTCTCCGGACTTGCTCGACTTCCGACTTCCGTCAGACGCCGCCGTATAGCTCTCGAGAAAGGCCGTTTCTAACACTTTTCTTCTTAGGCAGTTTTATTTTTTGGCAAAAAAATTTAAGGCGGGAAAAACACAAAGAGCGATATTTCAGCGAGGGGGCGGCTCCGAGGGCCAAAACCCCTTGGCAAAAGTGTTTTTGTTTTTTATCGGGCCGAATTTGAATGGTACAAAGTTTAGCACTTTGGAAGAGCGTTTTTCTATATAGGTTACAAAAATACTTAAGCATAAATTTCATAAACCGGGTCACATTTCAGCCCTGTGGTATAAATATAGAACTATATACCGTGTGTTCAATCATCCATTATTTACTGGCAAAAACGACGAGCTGCCACTGATCCAGTCAGCGACTGTTGTAACTTCTGTCCTTGTATACAGTGTCACCAGTAAAGTCCGCATCATATGGGATTTTTTTTTATTAATAGCTTTATTCAAAATTTGACTTTGGCATCAAGTTCTGCTTCGATCGAGATGAAAATTAAGCAAAAAATAGTAGTCACGTGATTCGCATTATCTGTCAAATTTTAATTTTTTCCAAAAAATAATTCAAAAGTGGGGTTATTTTTGAAAATATCGAATAAACTTCAGCTGCATAAGATAATTTTGATTTTTTAACCACCACTAAAATTTATTTTCCACTTAATGAACACTTTACTGATGACACTGTGTTCTTTTTTATCTTAATATTAACCGAAAACCACCCAAAAGCAGCTGAGCAACGACGCTGTTCCGTTCGAAAATGAATGATATGGAAAATTCTGCGTCACGTCTAGTAAAATGGGACTAAAATGCAGGCAATCAGCCGTAATTTGTCATCACTGATTTCTGTTAAAACGATTTCTCATCGGCACAAAATGTAAACAATGGGTCTCTTTATATATTACAGGGGTCTCTGTATATAACTCATCCTTTATCCTATACTTTGCAAAACGTAGTATTGGCAAGTTTTACACGTGTTTGATAAAAAAAAATCCAAACTTGTTTGGATTAGTTTACAATTTTTGGAAAGTTCGATCGCCAACATGTATTTTAGTTCGAGAAAACTTTATACAAAAGACATTTTTTCTAAAGACGTATCTATATATAACACTATAAATTATGGGGATGTTTTGAAAACTCTCGTATATTATACTACTTTATAGCAAAATTGGCAAAAACTGAACCCTTAGAAAGTCGTTGCGGCATGCACAGAGGAGGCGCACGTACGTTGAGGTTAAATAAGATCAAGTATGTTAAAAAATAAAATTAAAAGTTTATTTGTTCCAAGCGAGGAACTTGTCTAAAACTATTTATTTATATCTTTCTCTAGCGGTTGCGTTGGAAACTTACCCCCTCCATTTCTACCCCCTAAGAGCCAAATGTCCCAAAACAGCAAAACACCTACTTGGTTATTTTAACAGAGTAAGCATGGTATCAATTTTTAGCAATATAGCTTAAAATTGTAGACAGGTATAGGTACATATCCTCCTCAAAATAAGCTACAACCCTTTTTTCAACTCTTAAAGAACCTTTTATAACAATTTTTAGACCTCCGCCAGTTTTAGTTTATGAGATACAGAAATTCCTAAAAAAAATTTCAACCCCCGTTTTTACCCCTTTAGGGGTTGATTTTCGAAAAATCCCTTTTTAGTGAATGTCTACGTTATCGGGAGAAGATATCCTCGAAATTTCATGGTTCTAGGATAGGTGGTTTAAGCAGGGCGTTGAAGAATGAATCAGTCACTTTTGAATTTTATTTATAATAGTCTAGATAAGTAATATTTCATTGATAAAAAAATATGTTATAACATCATTACATCCTTTTTATAAAACAAATATTAAAATTTCGCAACTCTCCAGCCCCATAAATCCATTCCGAATCAGAGAAAGGGCATCAAAACGAGAAAAATAAAACCATGGGAAATTTATTTCCATTTTAAATGTACATCCCTGCATCAGCGATTTAACTGCCGCCGAATGAATATTTTCTCCATTTTGAATCGCATAATACCCCATTTGGGAAATTCATTTGGAAAGAATTAACTTTTGAACGTGAATTTTTTTTAAATTAAATATAGCATTAGTTTCGTTGACAAAATGTTCTGACCGCCGCGCCGGCGCCGGGCTCTGCCCTTACATATTACAATATTAAGGGTGTCCGGAAATGATGAGCAACACATTTAGGGTATAATTCTAGACCGAAAATAAATGCTATCTCTTCCTATAACATTTTTTCGAAAATTGATCATTAATGGAGTTACAGAGTGTTAAAGTTAAAATTAATGTGCAGTTTTTTTGCAATACCTTTTGCCACGCTTATAATATTTTAACGAAATCTCATATATATAAGGTATACTACTTTCGTTTCGATAAATCTAACCATTTTCGAGAAAAACGCTAAAATAACATTGCTTGCATGTCATTGTGATGCATACGAAATCATTTTCATTCATTTTCAACCTTAAACATAGCATTTCGCCTGCAGCGGGCTTTTTCTTTCCCGAACACTTCACCTGCTTCACAACTCACGAGCCGTCACTGGTATAGGGGCGGCCAAAATTGAATAGCCTACTAGCGGCAAATTTGTAAATCCGCCACTGCCCTCTACAAATTCTATCATATTCATTATAAGTATATTATGCATATAAGTTAAGTGTGCTCTATTGTATGATATTGATTGTTACTATTAGCTTTACTATTGGATACTATTATGTGTAAATGGGTTAATATTTAAATTATAAGTATACTACGTGTGTAAGTTAAGTGTGCTCTATTGTAGGAAATTGATTGTTACTATTAGGTTTACTAATTAAATACTACATGTATAATTGGGTCAATGATATGTCCTGTATCAACCTGTATTGTGTAGTTTTCAATAAATAAATAAATCTGTAGTCAGAGTATTCATCAATTTTGCCATTCTAGTGTAAGGGCAGAATTTTAACCGTAATTTGTTCGTTGAAACTAAACAGTACATACGTTTTTTTGATCGGGTCGCTCTTGGATGAGTCATTATGCCCACCGAATCCAACTGAAGCTTTTACAAGGTGTTTATAAACGGAAAGTCCATGGAAAGGTTCTATGAATATAGAATATGAATAATATTTTAACCATTTTGACGTATCGCGTATATATTTTTTGTAAAAATCACCAGTTGCAAAAATACACGCTATATCACTTTTAACAGTTTCCGCAAAACAATGGCGTTTTAAAACAACATAAATAAAGCAAAAGGTCGTAAATCTTTTTCTCCTCCGCGTAAACCTTCCTTTTTCTGCTTACGGTGCGTCTGTCTGGAGTGCCAACCCCCGTTATATAAATTTCCCACCCCGAACACATAAATTTTGTATTTTACGATTATTTAAATTTGGCGTCGTAAAAATAAAAAATAAAAACACTCAAGTTGCCAGAACGAGTTTACAACATCATCTGTAAAAATATCGGTTTTCTGTTTTGTTTTCCGGCATAAGGTTTAGCGCCTTAATCATGCCATTCGCTGAAAGATTGACATCAACATCTATATTAGTAAATTCACGCAAAACCATGTTAGCCTTAGTTAGAGAACAAGGTTATCTAGGTACAAGTCTGCAAGAGGAAAGGTCATTCTATACAAGGGGACTTTTTGAAAAGTTACTTAGTAGTGCCATTTAATGTTTTAAAGTGGATAAGGGTAGTGCTTCAGAGGTGGGCGAGGATGGTCCGTAAATTACCTCATTTTTATTCTCCTGCGTTTTTGCAGAAATGGTATTTTTGGTTTTTCGATATCTCCTTTAGCGTAGAAAATATAGCCACTAAAAGTTTTCAAAAAGCCACCCGACCCTGTATATTGTAAAACTCCAAAACATATTCCTATTGGAATAGAAAAAGGTCGGTTACCTTTATAATCCCATATTCCTATTTTTGAACCCGATTCGGAAACAAATAAAGGAATTCAATAAACAGGGGAATGCCTTCTTTATGCTGCCATACATACTTATAAGTGACGTAATCTATACAGGTGTAAAATTAATTTTTCTTTGCCATTTTTCTGTAATGCAATATAGAAGCGTGTATTAAGTTTTATTGAATTTCAACACGTATTTTAATAATGTTAAACGCTCATAGACGTGAAAATCCCTAATACTAAAAAAAAAACAATACTTCAAGAATGAATCAAAGCAAATAAGGGACATTATTTACTACTTTGTCTTGCGAACTTTGAGCACTTGTTATAAAAATAACTAATAAAAAATTAATTTAAATTTATTATCGATTTAATTGATTCTCTCGTTGCACCAATCAATAAAAATTTGCCTCGAAACCTTGTAAAGTATAATTGTAAAATAAAATAAAAACACTCCACGATTTAAAAGAAACTTTTTATCGCTTACATGCTCGTATTATGGAGAGTTACTTTCTTAAAGCTTCAGAACTATATTTTGTATTTTGTTACTTCACCAACAATGTCCAGGACGGGTTAACAGAGTTAAGGGAGTTGTAACTTCGTCTAAAGTCAGACGTGTTTCGCTGAAGTAAGTAGAAACTGTGGTAGATAATATATAAACTTAAAAGTTATGGCATCAAGAGTATTTTACACAGCAAAATCGTGAAATAACAACGGGATGATGCTTGTCTGCCAGAAATAAATATTTAAGGTACAAAATATAATTATTTGTTTTTGCATACTCCCGGACTATCTAATGTCATTCACGTCGCGCCCCATTGTCGTTACTATGGCAACGAGAAACGTCAATATACTATATCTTGATTTAAATATTAAAGTGATTTGTGTGTTAAATAAGTAATTTTAAAAAAGGTGAAAATGAAATCCGTTGTAGAAAGCATAGTATTTGATTCGCATATAATGAACCATAATACACTTGGGTGATTATATATGGTATATTATCCTCGCTTATTATGGCCTAAATAATAACTTAAAGGAAAATACCATTTTGTATGTGGTATATTATTATACAATATACATTGAACTTAATGTGAAGAAATTTTAACTTTGAATTTTTTATTCTCATTATTACACAGACGCAAACAGACAAAAATCATCTGTGTCAGATGCCGGTAAACATTCATTAAGCCTTTAAATTGCCCCACGTAGAGGGAAAAGTAAACATCTAAAGAAGGAAAGTAAACCAAAGTAAATATATCTTGAGTAAACAACCGGTATTAATAACATATTTAGTTTCCCAATGTTATTTCAATCCCTTCTTCCAGGCGCGTATCAAGGGAATTCCGACATCCCCCCCCCCCTTCATCACAGATAAAGTAACTAATAACAGTTGTACTAATGTCGATACTAAAAATAATTTAAGAATAATGAGCCTAATGAATAAAAATTAAGCGATTACTTGAAGCAATTACTTTATAGTAAAAGCAATTGCTTGACTAGCAAATGCTATAAGTAAAAGCGATCGCTAGATCTGGATATGAATAAAATTTTAAAGTAATCGCTGTTTTTCTTACACCTCTGTAGCAAATGCTTATTTAACACAAGTGCAGACGTGGCTTATCCACTTCTTCAGATTATAGATTTCATGTTCAGCTTGGTGCCTAATTTGCAAAAGAGTTAACGTAAATACAACAACGTTGGTCTATTTATTTAGTACAATAGTAATATGTTACGTTTTTGTGGAAAATAGGAAACTTATATTTGTGATATGGCAGATTTCAGTGAAATGTGGAAAGTGATAGTAGTGATGAAGAAATTAAAGACAAGCAATTGATATTCGTTCACAAATTGAAGGAACATAAATAAATCTCTGACCACAACCATTTAGCTTCCAGAACAGCTTTAGCACTTGTAGGAAATTTAATAAAAATATTGGCCTTCTCCAAAACTGCATCCATTACAGAAGTGTATGTCTTACAGACAGTAGTTTGGTGAACACCGAGTTCATCACCTCCAGAATTTTGAAAGCCCGGATCCGACAATTTCCGCAGAAAGACTTTAATCTTATTTAAACGATAGTGCACCTTTTACCAGTATCAGTCAATAAATAATTTGCCAACCACCCCACATTTTCGCAGTCAAATCGATATAACTTTCTGAAATCATCATATCTGCAATTTTTACGTACACTGTAGATTTTTCCTTTACGGACGTTCATATATTCAGCCATAATTGAAGACACAAATTAAGAGCAACGCACGTGTATGCCGCGGAGAACTAAAGTTGACTGCTACCAAGCAAATGATGCAGGGGTCGACCTACCTTAAAAAGTTGAAAGCGATCGCTACACTAGAAAAAGCAATTCCTTAATTTATTTATCACATTTTAAACAAACGATAGCGATTGCTTCTATTTTTTAAGAAAAAGCATTGACTAGAAGCAATTCCTGCACTTTTAAGCAATGGACGCAAAAGCAATAACTTTAGTTTTTATTCATTGGCTTTCAAGAAATTAATTCGATTTTACAAGAAAAATCAATTGTTCATTGTTCACACAATGTCCAACATTTACGGTACCTATACGTAAAAGAGCCATGTTTTTCGACACATTTTCCCCTGTAATAAACTCCCGCCCTTGCGCACGTCCCTGTATCCTCCCCTAGTGCGGCACAGGTAGGTAATTAATAAATAAAACATACATCGTTAAGATACTATAGTAGGGATTATTAATTACTAAAGGTGTTGTTTCTGAGATATTAGTTTGCAGGATATTGAAGGGTACTCGATTTAAGCTGCTGTTTACGTTGCCTTGGGAAGGAGGGTATTGAGGATTGCAGGAGAAACGAAAAGAAACGGGAATTTTAATATTTCAAGGGGACAGGGACATTACATTCCTGGTTTGTTTTTACAATAATTATATTTTTTCGTGGATCTGTTAGAAAATCAAGCCCCCGAAAAGTAACTTAAGGTTTGGGTAAGATTAAGGGATCATCTGATGAGGAATAACGTCCATACAATAATTAATGATCTTGAAAATTAAACATTTTAAGGCATAAAGGAGGGATGTTTTATTTATTAGTTGCCTAAATCGCTAAAAGGAAAAAATAACTTGAATTTACGCCACCGGCATCGTCGAGGGGGTATTTATTATTTACGTAAAATGTTTACGTGGAAAACGATTATTTTTGATAAATTGCTGCCTGAATTTACAGAAAAATGCAGTCCCGTGCATTCGCGTTGTATATAATATGTATTTATGCTGACATGGAATGTCATAGAAAGCATTTCTACGATCTCTATCTTTAAATTTGCAAACGATAAAATATTGTAACGAGAATGACTGACTGACTGATTCATCATCGCCCAGCCTAAACCACCAATCCTAGAAATATTAGAAATTTTGAGGATGACCTCTCCTTATAACGCACGCATCCACTAAAAAAGGATTTTTCGAGAACCAACGCCTAAGGGGGTAAAAACGGGGGTTGAAATTTTTATAGGAGTTTCTATGTCTCGGAAACAAAAACTGCTGGTGGAGGTCCCAAAATTGGTATATAAGTTCCTTTAATAAAATAACAATATACGTATTTCGTCATTTTTTGAAAATTCACTTTTTGAGGGGGTACCTATCCAGAGCTGTCGCAATTACTCTTAAAAAGTAATTAAATTACAATTACCAATTACCCTCCGAAAAAGGCATCAATTACAATTACCAATTACTAACAAAATATTTAAATTACCAATTACCCACTAAAAGTAATTGATTCCTTGATCAATTACCGCATTCGAATTACTGAGTTTGATTCAATTACTTTTATTGTAATTCAATTACTTTATAGTAATGAAACTTACCTAAAAGTAATTGAATTACTCTGAATCTATAAATTATAGGCACTTTTTGGCAAATAAATTACTCTGAGTAATTTAATTACATTTTGATAATTGAATTACATTCCGGTAATTGAATTACATTTTTAAAATTGGATTAGTATTATGAGCAATGAAATTACTTTTTTCACATTTTACAAAAAAAGAGTTGTATAGGTAAGGTATTATTTTTTTTAATAGTAGTAGGTCCTACTATCACACTTTATTATAGAAAGAAATTTTAAAAATTTCGAAATTTATAGTTAAACTTGTTCTCCTAATTTTGATAAGAACCTACTTACCTTTAACAAATTGACCAATAATAATATCTGTCTTTTTTATTAATATGATTTATTTGTTGAAATAAAACAAACATAATATTAGGGAAAATATTTTTTCTTTCTAGAGTAAAGGAATTATGAAAATTTTTAAAGGAATTGAATTATTTTGGAGTAATTTAATTACTTTTAATATAATTGAATTATTCGGGAGTAATTAAATTACTTTTTATGTAATTGAATTATTTGGGAGTAATTCAATTACCTTTATTCTAAGTAATTAAATTATTTGGGAGTAATTAAATTACTTTTTATGTAAATGAATTATTTGGGAGTAGTTTAATTACTTTTTTAAAATAATTTAATTACTTTTAAGTAGTTCAATTACCTCAGATTTCTTAAAACCAATTACCAATTACAATTACTTTATCACAGTAATTGGAAAATCAATTACAATTACTATTTTCAAAAAGTAATTCTAATTCTAATAACTAACTAAAATTTGCAGCTATATTTCTGAAAATTGGTACTATGCTTACCTACTCTTTTAGAATAACAAGTATACGTGTTTTAATGTTTTGGAAATTTTGCCCCCAGGGGGCCGAAATGAAGGGGGGTAAGTAAGTAAGTAAGCTAGAGAAAAAGAAATAAATAAAAAGTTTTAGACAAATTTACCGTTCGGAACAAATAAACATGTACGAAATTTTTGCCCCTAGGGGGTGGAAAAGGGGGCATAAAAGTTTATATTGGAAAATATATTGCACGCTAAACTGCGCTAGCAAAACCGCAGATACCCGCTGGGCATATAATACCTAATTAGTGTTGTGTAAATTTATACTTGTAAAGCAATTACACAAACAATTAATAATTGAAATCCTTTTTAACCCGTACCTACAAAAATTCCGCTCGGTTGGGTAATACCTAATTATATTTCGCTATACTCGTCCAATTAGAATACACATGTAGTCACACTATCGTGGCTTTGTCGAGCACATTTTTAAAGCTGAATCATTTAACCAAGAAAAAACTCTTAAATTTCGTTTATATAAACACTTCTCCTCGTTCCCTGCCGACCGCCATAATATATGAATCATTACACTGTTGTGCTTTGTCGAGTGAAGTGTCGTAAAGTCGTAAGTTTAAGTGCGTAAAAATGCCGAAAAGAAAGAGAAATAGTGATGAAAATAATAAGTTGGAAAAGAAGAGGAGGAAATTATTACGGGATTTGGAAAAATTGGATAAAAAACAACATAGGGTCCGCAGTCCTAGTAGTACAAGTAAGTACCTGTATGGAAAGCTATCCTTAGGTAAAACCGTTAAACCTAAGAAATTTAGCTTTGGCTAAAATCGTTAAAGCCATTTACAGCTGGTCGTAACTATGTTACAAAATATTGGGTATAACCGTTAAACCCTACTCTACTCAGAATATACAAATATGCATGTCTCTATACTGAGAACCAATTACAGTGTGGTTGGTCTACATACAGGTACAATATGTAAAAAATAGGTGAGTAATAACAAAAAATTATTTTTATTTTAGGCGACTCTAATGCCTCGTTTAGTTCAAACTCTAGTACTAGCTCTAGCTCAGAGAGTATTATCCCAGAACATTTGGAACCAGAGGTCATAATTCAGAACCCACAGCCACAAATAATACAGGAACCTGAGCAACAAATACGTACTGATCCAGAAATTCTAAAATTATTAGGAGATGAACCAGTTGGTACTGAAATTCTATTCGGAAATGAAGTGCACCAAGCACTAGCAGACCGATGGTCTAAATATCTTATTCTTGGCATTGAGAAGACTGAGAAAGAAGAATTACAGACAAAATATCTAATCCCTAAAAATATTCCTGGACTCCGAGCTCCGCAATTAAACCCAGAGTTGGAGGCATGTCTAAATGATTCCAATAAAAAAGATGACAAGTATGTTACTACCATTCAAGGTCATGTAGGAGTGGCACTTGCTGCAATAGCTGGGGTAATTGATAAAATTTTACAAGAAAATTCACCTGAAATCGAGTCTCAAAACGGCGTAAAAACACATTTACTGCCTGCCATTGTCGATGCGGGAAAAATGCTGTGTGGAGCATTTCAGATGATGTCAACAAATCGAAAATATCATGTTGAAACTAACTTAACTCCATCCGTTAAAAGAATTGTCAAAGAAAGCAAGCCCGACGAATATTTGTGTGGAAAAAATTTTGCCGATAAATTTAAAGAAATAAAAGCGCAATGGAGAACTGGGAAAGAGATGAAAAATAGTTATTTTTCCTCTAAGAAGCTACCATCTACCAATAATATTACATTTGCTCACAAACAGCAGAGAAGTATTCTTCCTAGTTCATCTTTAAACTACCAGCACGGATATCAAAAGGGAAAAATAAAAGAAGGAAGACAGGGAAAAGAACGACAACCGAGAGAGAGACAGAACAAACAATTTTATCACAAACGCAATTACAACAAATAGAGGTAGGTGCTAACACTTATGGCGGTAGACTAAAACTTTTTACTAAAAACTGGTATGTTTTTACTAAGGACAAAACCATTTTATCCTGGATTAGCGGATATAAAATTCCGTTTGTTAAAAAACCTACGCAATATTATAGCTGTTCTAACAATTTTTTTACTCAAAGCGAATTAAAAATCTATTCTTCCGTCATTTCAGAATTATTTAAAAAAGGTATAATCAGCAAATGCCAGGCATTGAAAAACCAAATTTTGTCACCTTTTTTTCTGGTTACGAAGCCTAACAAAACACATCGGTTTATTTTAAACCTTAAAAACTTAAACAGATATATAATTGCCCCCCATTTTAAATTAGATAATTACAAGTCTATTAAAGACCTAATTTCAAAAAATATGTATATGGCAACAATAGACCTAAAAGATGCGTACTATATGGTTCCAATAAGTGAAAAACATAAAAAATATCTTCGATTTCAATTTAATAACCAACTTTATCAATTTAATTGTTTACCTATGGGCCTATCTACAGCACCATATTTTTTTACGAAGCTATTAAAGCCCATATTTAGTCATTTTAGGCAACAGGGGATTATTTGCACAATATATTTAGATGATATTTTACTACTAGGCAGTACCAAACAAGAAGTAAAAGATAAATTAAGCGTTGTTTTAACAGTTTTACAAAAATTAGGATTTTTGATAAACTTTACAAAATCACAGTTAGAGCCTTCACAAACATGTAAATATTTGGGGTTTATTTATTGTAGTAAAGAAATGGTAATGTATCTTCCGGAGGATAAAAAGCAATCTACTATTAAGGCTATAGACATATTTCTTGAAAAGAAAACTTGCAAAATTAGAGATTTGTCAAGAATTATTGGATTACTAGTTTCATCTTGCCCAGCGGTACGCTATGGGTGGCTATATACTAAAAGATTAGAACGCGTAAAATTTTTGGGTCTGAAAAAAGTTAATGGAAATTATAATTCAAAAATTGCATTACCCAACTTTATTTATACGGACCTCTTATGGTGGAAACAAAACATTAAAAAATCGTTTGAATTTATTGACTGCAAAAAATATAGTTATGAGATATTTACAGATGCTTCAAAAACAGGGTGGGGGGCGGCATGTAATTCAGAGACTACCCGGGGTTTTTGGGACACCAACGAAATAAATTATCATATTAATTATTTAGAACTTCTTGCAATATACTATGCCTTACAGTGTTTTGCTGTTAATGCAAAGAATTGTAATATTCTTTTACGGGTTGACAATACGACAGCCATAGCATATATTAATAAAATGGGTGGAATACAATTCAAGCGATTAAATATACTAAGTAGAAACATTTGGTTGTGGTGTGAAAAAAGAAATATAATATTATATGCCACTTATATTCCTTCCAAGGAAAATATTGTAGCCGATAGACAATCTAGAATGTTAAATATCGAAACGGAATACTATTTAAGTAACAGTGTATTTTTAGAGATAGTAAACATTTTTGGGGAACCAAATATCGACCTTTTCGCCTCTAAAATAAACAAAAAATGTAACACTTATATTTCTTGGCTTAAAGATCCGGGCGCTCTAACAGCGGACGCTTTTACAATAAAATGGGATAAATCACTCAGGTTCTATGCTTTTCCGCCATTTCCGTTAATAGGGCGTGTAATAAAGAAAATCATTGAGGATAAATCCAAAGGAATTTTGGTGGTTCCCTATTGGACTAACCAACCTTGGTTTTCATTATTTTTAAGACTTTGCTTAACAAAACCAAAAATTTTTCAACCCAGGAAAGATCTACTCTTATCCCCTTTTAGAACCAAACATCCGATGTGGAGGAACATCCCCCTAATGGTCTCGATATTATCAGGAGATCTTTTGCAATAAAAGGAATTCCAGAGGAAGCCATTCCAATAATGATAAAATCATTAAGCGAGTCGACTTTAAAACAGTACAATGGCACACTTAGAAAATGGTGGTCCTATTGTAAACTAAATAATCTAGATACATTTGCCGTAAGTGTTGGTAGCATTATCTCCTTTTTAAAACAGTTATTTACAAATAATATTTCGTATTCAACACTCAATTCCCATAAGTCAGCCTTATCTTTAATTTTAAATGTATCCAATACAGACGAACTGTTAATAAAAAGATTTTTAAAAGGGGCATTCCGAACTAAACCTAGTTTTCCCAAGTATAATGTAACTTGGGATCCTAAAATAGTTTTAGACTATATTAGGCAATGGCATCCTTTAGATTCGTTATCGTTGGAAAAATTAGTCAAAAAACTAGTAGTATTGTTAGTACTAGCATCGGGACAAAGAATACAAACAATATCTAAGCTTAATATAAAAAACATAAGTTGTACAGAAAATAGTGTAGAGATGCTCGTTACAGATATATTAAAAACATCAAACTATAATCGTAAACAGCCGGTAATAAAATTTAATTTTTTTGAGAAATGTCCGGACTTGTGTGTAGCAAATACACTGATTAGATATCTTAAGGTAACAGAGTCACTTAGAGATGGAGAAGATTATTTAATTTTAACATACCGAAAACCTTTTAAAAGAGCATCTACACAGTCTATAAGCCGCTGGATAAAAGATGTAATGAAATGTAGCGGAATAAATATCGATCAATTTAAAAGTCATAGTACAAGACATGCAGCAACGTCAGCGGCTTATAGAGCGGGTATGACCTTAGATACTATAAAAAATTTAGCTGGTTGGACACAAAAGTCTGAAATATTTGCTAGATTTTACAATCAGCCACTTCAAAACGAAACAAATAATATTGTTGAACTCATAGCTAGTAAAAATAATTAGTATAAGAATTAGATTACCTGAATTATGTATAATTAAGTTTACGTTTTCTTTATTATAGGATACTAGCTTATACATATAATATCTATATGTTTTTTCTCTGTAATTACATTTAAGGTTTTTGGTGAAAAATTAACGAGTTTCATTATTCGATATTAAAAATTATTAAGTAAATGATTTCAGTGTCCTTTACTTAATCCATACTAATTATGATTATTACATTAGGTAGGTACCTATTATAATTCAAAAAAGCGATTCCTTACTTTAAATAACTACATGTGTATTCTAATTGGACGAGTATAGCGAAATATAATTAATACAACAAACGACTTACCTGTAGGAAGTTCGTTGTATATTATATGAGCTATACTCGTCCAATTAGAGTCCCAACCCAAAAAACCCTCCCGCAGCAATCTCTTTTTTGAAAATAAAACCAACAGTGTAATGATTCATATATTATGGCGGTCGGCAGGGAACGAGGAGAAGTGTTTATATAAACGAAATTTAAGAGTTTTTTCTTGGTTAAATGATTCAGCTTTAAAAATGTGCTCGACAAAGCCACGATAGTGTGACTACATGTGTATTCTAATTGGACGAGTATAGCTCATATAATATACAACGAACTTCCTACAGGTAAGTCGTTTGTTGTATTAATTATTTTCGAAAATTTCCACTTTTAACAGTCAACAATTTGCTGTCATTTTCTTTTTATTTCCAAATCAGCGAACGATTTTTGCATCATATAAATATATGTATATTATATAATACATGTTTATCCGAGGAAAACAGTGAAAGTGGGTCACTCGAGGCCCCAATTACGTTAACGCAACAAAATATATTATTGGGTCGAAAACAGAGCGGGCAAAAAAGCGATATTAATGGCCAAATCTCTAGTAAAAGTCGCTAGGCAGAGGTCAAAAAGTCGTTTTGAAGGGCTTTGCGTATTTAACAGTGACGTCCCTTAGTAATAATAAAAAGAAAAACATTTTTAAGAGGAAATTTGTAAAAAAAAACCGGAGTACCCTTAATATTGGTTGGTACTTGGTTAAAAATATTTAAAATTATTACCCAACTGAAAAATCAACGGTGATTATGAAATAGCGCATGGGGCACCGCTATTATACAGGGTGTCCGAAAATGATGAGCAAAAAATGTAGGGTATAATTTTAGACCAAAAATAAATGTTATCTTTTCCTATAACATTTTTTCGAAAATTGATTATTAAGGGTGTTACAGTTAAATTTTATATGCAGTTTTTTTTGCAAATACATTTTGCCACGTTCATAATATTTTAACGAAATCTCGTATATAAGGCTTTTTCGGGATGAGGAATACAAATTTGCCCACCGTTTTTTCGCATTTTGTAGGGGGCGTCACATAGGAGCCTATACTTTAATGGTCCCAACTTTTTTGTCTTACACTGTATGCGCATTTTGACTGAATATTTTTATTCTCCTAATCTTTTGACATAAAAAAGGTTACTTTTGTTTCGATAAATCTAACAGTTTTCGAGTGAAACGCTAAAATAACATTGCTTGCATGTGATGAATACGAAATCGTTTTAATTTATTTTCAACCTTAAACATAGCATTGCAAAGGAAGGCATATTCCATGGAGTTCACTTACCACTTACCTAGAAAGAAATAGATAAAAAAAAATAATGATTTGTACCAACACCCTTGCGCCAAATAACAATAAATCATTAAAAGAAAAGTAATTAGTTATTGAGATATAAGAATAATAATTCATACGGTCAAATTGCAATTTTTAAAGAGTTAAATGAACACCATTTATATGCTTTGAAACACTCAAATTTAAATGTTTTTTTAAAAGGCCATACGGACTGCCGGATTTAAACACCATTGAGAAATAACAATTAATGGTTGAGTGTATCATAAATTTAATTTATTGTTTTAGTAACTTAAAACTGCAAATAAAATTAATATTTACCACCCTGTAACTCTTTTAATAGGTACTCAATTTTCGGAAAAATGTTATAGGAAGAGAGAGCATCTATTTATTTTCGGTCTAGAATTATCCCCTAAATTTTTTGCTCATCATTTCCGGACATATGCTGATGCCATTCTATAGGGCACCGCTATCATTCTGCAAAATATGAACTTCCTAGATACTGTGGTTTACGGTAGGACGTTAGACATCGGATCCGTTTACTCTTATAGTGATTAAGTAGTCTATACGTAAAAATGTCAAAAACTAGGGTGTTACTACAATAAACCACCGCTAGAGGGAAACAGGTCTAGCTTATCCAACTAATTATTAAGATTGGATTTTCGCTTCTGACGACCGAGATACATCTTAATAGTCCTCGTTCCCACGCCACTGACTTTTTCCCTTATATCTTTTCCTAGCCGTTGACAAAGTAGCTGTCAAGTTGAAAAACGACAGCGAGCCGGTAAGACCGTGCCACCGAGACCAAGCGGGAATGTAATCCACATAACCTGTCTGTAAAAGGGGGGATTGAAAGGCGTCCCCTCGGTTTTGTACAGGGTTTTTGCACTTTGTAGGGATTAGACGTAGGGCTATAGACAACGGGTTAGAATTGGGTTTCAGTACGTGAGGGATAGTTGGGGAGATATTTGTAAATTTCCTTATGTTTTTAGTGCCTAGAAGTCCGATAAAATGTATGGCGGCAAAATTATTAGTAATATAATTATTGTTATAAACTACTGATTTTCGAAAAATGCCTTCTTAGGGGATGCCTATATACGTTATACCTACGGATTTTCATTATTCTAGGATTGGGGGTTTTGACTGGGCGTTGTCAGTAATTTCCGGCTCCCTGATAAGTTCTAAGTTCTAGTTTTAATAAAATCGCCATTACATAATAGACCAGGGCTGAACCTTTGAAAATGGTAAAAAATAAAAAAAAAGAATAGTAGGATGAAACCCATTGGAAAAGGAAGAAAATATAGCAAAAATGAAAGGAAAAATAATTTACGGGCGATCCAAGGTCGGGAAGTGGAAAGGGGTGAGTTTTTAAGGGTAGAAAACGATTTATCTCGATTTCCGGCAAAACTACATGTCCTATGGAAAAACGTTACACGGCAAAGTTGTAGGTAATAAAAAGATCTACAACTTTTGTATTTACACTTTTTTCACATAACCTCAAAATTTATGTGCAAAATTCAAATAACCAAGTGAAGGTTTTATTTTTATCTTTTACAAAAAAAATTTTTTTTTCACGAAATTTGGTGAAACCTTACCTTTTTATGTCCCAAACACACTGTAATTTTTTTGATTTAAAATATTTATTTTTTCATATTGAAAAAGCACCCTAATTTTCAATCGAAAATTCTCACGTCAAAATATCTGCTTTTTTAAAAAAGTCGGTGGGCTTTTTGTTCGTTGAAATCTCTCCTTTCTGATGGTGTAAAAAACAAATTTACATTACTATGGTAAATGTTCTCAAAAAATGCAAAGAAACGAAAAAAACCCGAATCCGATTTTTTTTTAATCATTATGTACAATTTTGAGCTATTACTATTATTTTTTTTGGTTTCAAAAATTATCGACCCTGGTCTATAACAATACTTTGAATTTTTGAACCTGTTAACTGTTAAGGATTCACAAATAGTGGGAGTGTAAACAGTATTTTCCATATCGATTAGAGGGACGTTTTCTCCCTCGTCGTCACCTATCTTCGTATACAGAAATATTTAATCTGAGATTATTCCCTTGTTTCAATGTAATATTTCGGCGTAGATTTCAACCCGCAAATCTAGTAAACTGTTTAAAGTGCACAAATTTAATGTAAAATCCCTTTAGGCTTACATTCAAAACGGGCAAATAATTGTTTAAATCCGCTCTTAAAACGAGGATTTGTCGGTACATAAAGTTCTAAATAAGTCTGTTCCGTGATATCCATTAAAAGTTAGCAGCAGCATGATTTAACGGCCAGGAATTTGGACATTTATAGCTTTCACCATTTTCTTAGAATATAAGGCGGTAATAAACAGACTTTGTAAAAATTTGATGTCATTGTAAAAGGAAAACTTATCTGAACTTCAGTCATAGTCTTCCTATTTTAAATTGTTTTTAATTATTTTTCCAATTTAGTTTGCTTTAAATGCTCATTGCTCTCAGTCCTACCTACCGTGCACAGAAAGAAAAAGAAAAATAATTACATAAATTGCTGAAATTGGCCACCGCTATGCTCCAAGCATAAATTCACACGTCTCTTCATATTTTCGATAGTGTTGACCAGCATCTCTGGAGAAATGTTACCACATTCTTGGATAATCCTTTCTTGTAATTGTTCTAAATTTGCAACTAGTATTTTAAAAATAGTGTTCTTTAAATGAGGAAAAACGAACTAATCCATAACCTTTAAACAAGGTGATCTAGGTGGGAATTCAATGTCTGATCGAAAATTGATCAATCTGTCGTCGAAAAAATTGCGTAAGTAGTTGCGTAGTTTCGGCGGCTGTATGGGCGGTTGAAAATATCCAAAACGTATTTCGTCGTCCAGTAATTGCTCCACAAATGGATTCAAAATATTGTCTCTATACCGCTGTGCTGTATAAATTTTGGGTAAACCATTGAGAGTAATTCCTGCGTTTTTCAATATCTGCGGCTTGTATTTCTTGGAATACTTGCACTTTATAAGGAAATAAATTTAGCTGCTTCTTAAGAATAGTCCTGCATGTTCCATAAGATCTTTCCACTTCTTGGGACAGGCGTCTTATACAATTTGTTGGCGTATTTTGCATTATTTCACGAACGTTTGCAACAAGTTCTTCGTTTCTTACAGATGATCTTCCTGCTCCTTTTTTGTGTTGTATAGAACCTGTTTCCCTAAACACAGCCACGGTTCTTTTCAGGCAATGATAAAAATCCCCAGCAATAAAAGCAACGTTAGGAAAATGTTCGTGAAAATCGTCCATGTACAAACCCGGATTGTAATGCCACTCACCATTTACTCTAACCCCGTTTCGAAAATACGCTTCAACCATGAATGGTTTGTGCTGTTCCGTAAAACCCATTGTGTGAATTGTTCAAGAAATTGGAAAAATTAGCGATGAATCAAATTACTTGTAACGACTGTCAAAGATGACGGAATAACTGATGGATTGTTAATTCAGGTAGTTACTGACACCCAACAGGTATTAAGCTCTACGACTAAGCATTACGTCCTTAGATGCAAGGCCCTCTTTGATGCAAATAATTTTTGCTCGCACGGTATATGAACAATGGACGTTGTTGGGAAAATTATACAAAGTAGGTATACCTAATAATTCTAAAATTTTAAACAAGTTGCTCTTCGTACAAGTATGTAGAAAACGGTAGAAATTACTTTCTGAAGTTGTATAAAACTGTTTGGAAGAGTTGAGCGTAGTGTTTTACTAATTGTGAACTATTTTAACTCAAGAAGCAACGACTGGTATAAATTATATAAAATGCAATTAAATTACATTAATATTTTTAAAGGTTTTAACTATGGACGTACGTCGGCACCGGCAACCATATCTTATCTTACGAAGTAAGGCGGTTTAGCTGTTGGTTTTTTAGTCGCGAATCTGTCTTTTCGTAATTGAAAAGTTATATGAATACGATTAGTTTTTTAGTTTAGTAACTTTTAACAATATATTTAGAATAAAAATTGGCAATTTAAGGGTTAGGATGGCTGTTACCCGATTTAAAGTTTGAAAAAGCTAAACAAAAAATACGTTTGCGGAATTTTAATAAACATATTTATACAAAAAATAGTTGAATGTGCGGGTGTGATGTCTTTAATAGACTACTTTTTGGAGGAAAGAAAACTTGGTCCCGAAAAGGAACCCGTGTCCTTGTCCATAAATGGAGAAAAAACGAAAACATTTAAAATTAACCTCACACGGGGCAACAAATACCTTAATCAGAAATCGAATCATTCAAACTCCATAAAACAGGGCATAATTCAAACTCTTTATCACAGAGCATCTAACGTTTACAACAATCCAAAAGACCTTAATATTGAAATTTCAAACATCAAAAAAGATTTAAAACAGAATGGTTACCCTGAAACCTTGGTAACTATAATACCATCTCAAAAATTAAAAATCGCGAAATAAAAACTAATACAGAAACGAAAGAGGAGCAAGCATTTCTTACAATACCTTATGTCAAGGGGATTTCTGAAAAGATTTAGAAGAATAACCAAAAGCTATAATATCAAAACCGCCTTCAAATCCGGAAATACGCTTAGAAGCTTTCTTACAAAAGTACCCCCCCCCCCCCCCGTAATGAAAACACAAAAAATTGTGTCTACAAATCCCTTGCGAGTGTGGCGAATCGTACACCGGAGAAAGAAAAATACCTCTTCCCGTACGAGTTAAAGAACATCTGAAACTTACTCAAAGAGGTGAAACTTCGAGATCAGGTATAGCGGAACATGTATGGACCAACCAACATAATATACAGTGGTCAGAAGCCAAGGTTTTGGACATGGAACAGCACTGGAGAAAACGAAAATTCAAAGAAGCAGCTTTCATGAGTCAAAATACCCATATATTTAGTAAACTAAGTATAAATTCCCCAATATCTGGAAGCCTCTTCTTGTCCAAAACCAACAGCTCAAGCAACAGCAACAAGACAGTAGCCTTAGAATTATAATTTAGTTTACACTTGAAAACGGTTAGAGATACTAACTAACCGAAACGTTGTGTTAAGTAACAGAATAAAGGCAATGGAAGTCCGGCAAGGTAATTTTTTTTGATGTAAAGTTAAAGTTACGTATACGAAACATGTCTAATACCGTATCGAAATAATCAAGCAAAACAAAAAAGTTTATAAAACAGATACCTAAAGTCGATTCACCCAGTAAACCTGCAAGATGGCCGACATGTCATGTGACAAAAGTCACATTCCAGCTAAATAAAATGAATTTTTGCGTTTTCAATGACTTTTGTCATATGACATGTCGGCCATCTTGCAGGTTTACTGGCTGAATAGACTTTAGGTACCTACGCCTTATAAATTAAATTTTTGCAGTGCTGAACGAACGACTATAGTATATTAAAGAAAATATTGACTAAAATTAGCAATGATTTTTTGGTCTACCTCACTAAAATGTCACGCGCCACCACTGTTTTTAGTGTTTGTCGATAGTTTGGTAATTGGTTCTAAGTACAAAAGGTTAAATGAGTCATTTTAAATTAAACTAAATGCTAATATAGTATTCTATCTAATATTAAACCGAATAAATTCATTATCGGACAAAGACACACTAACAAGCAAACAGGCAAAAACATAGAATATGTAGAGAAACGGAAAATAGAGCTTGCAATAACTAATATGTACTATAATAACATACTAAATCAAATATGGAATTATAAGAGAATTATTCTCCGCAAACACTACTAGCCCGCAAACGTTGATTCAGCACGTTGTTGTATCCATTTTATCTTATTAAATAATCTCTAACTGTGTTATATGGACCAATGTTCACATTATATTGTATCTCCAGTATCCTCGTTTTGGTCCCTTTGGAGCTCGTATATCTCGAGTGTATAGACTTCAAAGGCTATAGGGTTATATTATGACAAGTAATGTTCATTTTATTATAAAATATGAGACGAGATCCCATATTATACGGCATCGGTACTAGGGCTGGGAAAAATTTTGATATATCGATATTTTTATCGATATATTGATATATCGATTAACGATATTGAAAAAATAAAATATCGATATATCGACTATATCGATATTCGATTGGAATTTCAATATCGGGTTATTTCTGAAAGTATCAAAAAAAGTTATTAGAAAAAGTTTTTTTAAATGCAGTTTCTAGCCCACTTGCAAAATTTTAACTGCATAAGATAATTTTGATTTTTTACCTATATTTTGTAAATTGCACCACTTTGGCAAAATAAGACTCAACGCAACCTACATAAAACTTCTTAGTTATGACAATGCTTTATTTCAGATACATTTTCTTTAAAGTAGCGCCATATTAAATGTGTGTTTTTCTACAAAAACGTTATTATGGCATAGCTTAATAATAAATTATAATATAGTGGTTTTAAATTAAATCGTTAAAAATAGATAAACTTGACGTTGTTATATACAGAGTGTCCATTTAGTGTGTAATTCTTCGATATCTCAAATACTATTCTATATAGAGAAAAACTTTAAATGTAAAAAATAAAGGACTTTTAAAGGTGTATATTATAAAAATATTTTTAAATATACAGTGTGTTTCACAAAAGCCGGACCACTAAAATTTTATTATTTTTAAATGGAACACCCTATATTTTTTTACATTTTTAAATTCCACATAAAATTATAATTATTTTTTATTAAATGCATTATTAGTCTAAACTTCATAGTTTCCGAGATATTGACTCTCGAAAAGTGACAGTTTTGAACTTTGACAGCTTTTAACTTTTTAACAGTACGTCTTAGAGCAAAACGGCTTACATGTCCTTATATTCAATTTTTATTATCTTCCCAAAAAAAATAACTTCCAGTTAAACCGGAACAACTATATTTCCTGCTTTCAAGTTACATCCGGTTTAACCGGAAGTTGATTTTTTTGGGAAGATAATAAAAATTGAAGATAGGGACATGAAAGCCGTTTTGCTCTAAGACGTACTGTTAAAAAGTTAGAAGCTGCCAAACTTCAAAAATGTCACTTATCGAGAGTCAATATCTCGGAAACTATGAAGTATAGACCTTTAGACTATTAATAAAAAATAATTATAATTTTATGTGGAATTTAAAAATGTAAAAAAATATAGGGTGTTCCATTTAAAAATAATAAAATTTTAGTGGTCCGGCTTTTGTGAAACACACTGTATATTTAAAAATAGTTTTACAATATACACCTTCAACAGTCCTTCATTTTTTACGTTTAAAGTTTTTCTCTATATAGAATAGTATTTGAGATATCGAAGAATTACACACTAAATGGACACCCTATATATTATCGATATATCGAATTACGATATTTAAATATAAAATATCGATATATCGATATTAAAAAATAAAATATCGATATTATCGATATTAAAAAAATATCGATATTATCGATATTTTTTTTGATATCGATATTCGATATTGGAATTTTAATATCGCCCAGCCCTAATCGGTACCCCTAAAATTAAATATCGTGCAGTGCGTTACACTCATTCTAATATTTGTTAACGAAACAAGTAAACCCGTGAAACGAAACCAAAAAGGGGCTAATTTGATCAGACTAAGCAGCGGAGGAAGGTAAATTCAAATTCGGATAAATTATGTTCGCCGGGACCTTTCGACGCTCAAAGGAGGAGTTAGAAGTTCAATTAACCAAGGGAGGGGGCGGTTTTATATTAGGTGTCGTGAAAACGGAACGAGGGAGCAGTCAATTCTACTTTGGGAGCGACGATATTGTCAGTCGTAGAAGAATTTAGTGATATGATGTATAACTCAAATAAATCAAAAACATTCAAAAGAACACATGCATAGTATCTACAAAAAAAATTAAACTTGCTATGCCCAGTGGCGTAACTAGGGGGGACCAGGGGCCCCCTCCCAGAATTCACGAGAAACAAACTTATTCTGCCAGACCACCCAAATGCGAACGATAAGTCAAACGACAAATTGATTAATTGAATTTTTTTTACATATTATATTTTTTAAGTTAATCTTTAAATTTACTGAAAAAAAATATTATGTAGTTCTTTGGAGGAAGGAATCGTGAACCTAAACCTAACCTTATTAAATTATTTGTTTTAATTATCTTAAATTATATGATAAAATTCTGAGTCTGAGTATTTAAAGCTCAATTTAATGAAAGGTAAGATATTTATTTGTATTTTTATCTTTGACTAGGTATGCCTTTTTTTATATTTTTATTTTTTGCTATTGACTATGACTAGGAGGTAGGGCATCAGTTAAACTGTTAAGCAATAAAAACTAAAAACAAAATACAAAATACCTACATAAATTAATTATATTTATTCATTAATTATATTTTTAGTCTAGTCTATACCCTATACGCGCAACTAAAACTCGGAATCGGAACTCCAAGTCAGGTCTGTAAAGTTAGAAATCCAATGCTGCCTGCCAAGACGCTCTTGGGATCTAATCAGAATAAACATGTCAACTCGAAAAATTTCCAAAAAAAGTTTTCGTGACAGCTGAAAAATCTAACCGATATAAAACGAGGTCTTGTGATATTACTGTTGATTATTGACCAAATTTGTTAAATTTTGGGCGTGGTCCAGAAAAAAAATTCGCCTGCGGGCTCTCCACCTCTGCACGAGCCGCCACTTCAAATTACAATAACAGAGCCACCCCCAGGTCAGAGGGCTAGTTACGCCACTGGCTATGCCCCGAAACGTTAAGATCTGAAGATCGTTATCTCCAATGAAATATATAGTTTGTATATGGAAAATTTTGAAAAAATTTCGTTAATTCGAATCTAATGAACTAACATTATTTGTTTTCTTGACACCATACACAATCTCAATTAGTGGACCAAAGGGATTCCTCAACAATAATAGTAAACAATACGTCGTTACACGTTATCTATGTATTTGTGTTCCACACTAATAGGATAACCAAACAATAATTAGTAATTATACATATTATTATTACATGTGTCTATCTACAAATCTACACAGTCCAGAGATATATACGGCTTTAAACCGGCCAATTGCAATTAATCCTAGCACTATAAAAATGTCGTATCGTGTGGGGCTTGTGAGCACCCCATTCCCCACCCACACCGCATTCCCCACCTTATGGGAACGAAAAATAGGTAATTTTACAATTTTCTTTATCTAGAACCTATGATTTTTGAGATATGCATGGTGATTTTAAACTAGCTATTATTAAAATAAATACAGTTTAAAAAAACTAAAAAACACGCTTTAATAATAAGTAGGTAATCAAACTAAAAAGCGGAAAATAAATATAGTTTAAAATGAAATTCTTAATAAAGGCAGAAAATAATAATGAACGATAAACTTTAGTATTATTATGAAAAAAGCGGGGGGTGCTCGATATACGAAAAATATAGTACAAAGCGCCCCACGCTTTTTTTTTTCACTATAATACTAATGTTTATCGTTCATTATTATTTTCTGCCTATATTAAGAATTTCAAGTGTATTTATTTTCCGCTTTTTAGTTTGATTAATTATTAAAGCGTGTTTTTTTAGTTTTTTTAAACTATAATTATTTATTTTTCATTTTTAAGAAAAAAAAAATTGAGTAGATTAAGCTAGATTAGTAGATGCGGTGCTTGATAAGTCTACACAATTTAAATTAAATCTGACCGTTTAAAGTGGGTCACAATCGGGTTCAAAGAAGTCGGTTACAAACAAACATACATACAAACCCGAACAAACGACAAAAAATTTCAAAGTTTTTTTAAAAAATTTATTTTGACGGGTAGAATTTTTTTTAAAATTTTTCTCTATTCTTAGCGACAATATCTATACGACCCCACGTTTGTTTTATTACTGTCGGTAATTGTAATAATTCTGACATATTGACAGGTGTCAAATTTTGACAAGAGAATTTTTTGCGTATTTTTTTCAACTTTCCACCGTCAATATACATACGACCTTATAGTTTTTTCATTATTGACATTTTTTTAAACGATTTGACATATTGACAGCTGTCAAATTTTGACAGGAGAATTTTTTGCTTAGTTTTCCCGAAGTCTCCGCATCAAATACTATACGATCCCATAATTTGTTTCGTGAAAATCGCATCTTCTTTTTATACCTGACAGCTGACAAAATTTGACAGGAGAATTTTTTGAGTGTGGATTTATTGTATTGTCAGCGGTTCTTGATAAGTCTACAAAATTTAAATTAAATCTGACCGTTTAAAGTGGGTCAAAATCGGGTTCAAAGAAGTCGGTTACAAACAAACAAACATATACAGGTGAAGCTAATAAAAGCCTGTGATAAAAGCGTGTTAAAAAAAAGGTTTCCGCGTTTCTATCATAGTTTTTAGATCTTTCCACGGACAGAAAACCCCCAAAAGACGAGGGCATAAAAAAATGAAGCGAAATCACCGGTAAACTTCAGCCGTTGATAAATCACTTACCGCACACGGGCTTCCCAGCGTGCGAAAGGATAAGTTAGGCGTTCAATTAGTCAGGTCGGGGGCGTTTTATTGGGTGTCGTGCGAAGGGGCACACCGAGTCGTAAATTCGATTTGCCGCGACCAACTTTCAGACATTACCACGTTGGGGCAAGTCGTTACGTGTTCGAGTTAAAGGTGAGGGCAAATAGTAGGTAGGTATATAGGTTTTTAACACAGACAAAATTTTTGATTGGCTGCCAGCCAACAGCTTTTTTTTAAACCGTCATTATGCGCCACCACAGCACTGGTAAATTTCCAATAGTTACAAATTGTCCCAATTGAAGGTGAAATAAAACCCGAAAGGGGGCGTGTCTTTGGATTCTTCGGCAACAGTGTGTGTATTATTCTATCTGTCTGCCTATTGCCTGACAGCTAAGAACCCTCATCAAAAATGCAAAACACAAATTTTAGCTTACCGGGTGAACATATTATTTTACGCCTGAAAGTATATCTTTTTAGTATTAATACGGGTAGTTTATTTAACCTTTAACGGCTACAGAGTGGTCTGCGATACACCACGCGACATCCTTTTTCGATTATTTTACAATTGCTTGTGTGTTAAAGGGGTGACTGTGTATAGTGTTTCTTAGGTCAATTTAATGACATTAAACTGTGGGAATTTCCTAACCATAGGCGTTCCACACAAATAATTAATATGCGTATACACACTTATAAGTTTGTTTTACATTAGGTGTTTGTACATACTACACTTTATAAACCCACTGTATATATAATAATATTATATTAAAATAATAAATATAAGGTAACTCAAAAATTCTATATACAAAACTAAAATCAAAAAAATAAACCTGACACGGCACGACACTGCTCAGAAAATGCTTTAATTTTTTTACCAGAACTTGATTCTCGTCAACCAGACTCCGGCCCGTTCATCAAGGCATAACCACGTATATTTTATCTCCGTCTCTTCCACGCCATCGGCGGTCACTGGCCTATCTCTGTCTGGCAGAATCGATCGTCAGACGGGCCGGGTACCGGTTCAGCTTATATCCTGGCGCTTGCAATCGCAACAAATTACATGCTGTTGCCAATTCTTCAAAATTTTAGGATTTATAAGCACAATGTAAGTATATACGAGAAACAAGGGTTTGTTAATTAGTTGTTTTTAAACACTGAAAACACTTTTTGTCTTGATTTCAGTTATATTGTTTCTTAAGGACTAAAGAATGTATTATTATAACAATGAATGGCTTGTTATTTTTTTCTGTCACACTCAAAACTCCTCGGTTTAAAGTATATTTGCAAACTAGCTTTCAAAGAAAGTTACTGACTAACAATTGAATACTGATATAAATGAAATATCTTTAATAAAAAAACTTAAAGAATTGAAGAGACTGTTTACCGCCGTATGGAATGATTGGAATGTCCTCAAACTGAGATTGGATAAATAATACCTCTCGGTCGATGTCCGTCGGCCACATCAGTAACGCGAGAACCTCTATTAGTGTGTTTAGTGATTTTTTATTTGACTTATAAGATACAGAGTGGTCGGTTAGACCACAGCGTAGCGATTAGGGAATGTTTTTTTTATTTCTGACTACACTTATAATTTAGCTATTTGTTGTTATGCTGTTAGAGTTTACAGTAGTCCTAGTTTATATTTATTGTTTAAAATATTATATTATTGTTTTTTTCAATCTATGTAATGCACTTTATGTATTTAGGTCAAGAGCTTGTGCTTCTTATAACATACTCATTTACATAACATTTGCTAAGTTTAGAAATAAAGTAAAGATTTTTTTTTGTATAAAGATAATGTTTATTCTTTTTACATTTATTTTAATTCTATTTTAGGTATAATAAGAGGAAAATTTAAACTGAAATATATATTTTTAACGGTGTGTCTGTGAGACCAGTCTGTAGCGGTTAAAGGAAATTTATTTACCGTAGCCGTTAAAGGTTACACCCTATATAGATTGGTACACCCCTTATTTTACCTTTCACAATAGGGTCGTAAAATTGTAACAATAGGGCAAGCCGATGATTTAGAATAAATCTTCGGACAGTGGCGGTCGTTTAGGTTTTTATTTATGAAATATAAATTCCTTTTGTTTCCTGCCCCTGTTGTATATAAATTATACATAATTAAAACTTTATCTGATTTAGTTCTAGCAGATACTATACATTAACAAAACAAGGTGATAGGGAAATAGTGTATAGTTTTAAGAGAACAGGTCTTTTTCTTCCTACGTTGGGTAAAGTCTCGTCTTCTTTTACAGCATTTTAAATTTTACCTAGTGTTGAGATCTCTCTATTAAAATAAAAATTATGCACTTTTCTTCTTATGATACTTTTCAAATTCTCATCAATTTGTATAGGTGTCCTTCCTGGCGACCGTTTACGAGGGGCTACAGTTCCAGACTTTCTTTCCCTAAGAAGCCTATAGATTGTTGATTCACTAACTTCCGTCATATTAGCACATGCTAATACTAGGTTTCTGACAGTACTTACTAGATTGTGTTTGGTGCACAAGTGCATCGTGTATACAGTGTGTCCAAAAAAGTATGCAACATATGGGAAAGTTCTTTATTACCGATTTCTCAGAAAATTTTATTCTCGATAAAAGTTGGTGCATGCCTTAAAACTATAAATGCATATTTTATATTTTATCTGCGGCTTATAGTAAGGGAGCAAATGCCATTTTTTCGAAATTGCCTTAAGAGTAAAGTACCTTAATTATTAAAAATACAGCAAAATTTTATATGGAAATGTTTTTGCAAATTAAAAACATAGTCCAAATACGAAATTTGAGTTAGGTGTCTCAATTTTTAATTTTTTTTTCCTAATCTCTAATTTCTCCTAAACGGTACGCCTCTGGTCGATTTTTTGTTTACGCAATTTTAATATATTTATCAAACAACTTAAACGTGGGTTTATAATAAAAATTCATTAAGTAGTTGCAAACTTTTAAAAACTTTTCAATGAACCGAGTCGGTTTAGATATAAGCGTGTTGCACGCCTACTTAAACACATTTTAGCCAATTATATTCGAAACTAAATTATAATAGAATTCAACCATATTCATAATACTGGAAATAACTAATAATTTATTTGTCATTTTCACCCAGTACGCTGAAGTTTAAAAACCTACTTTAAAAAAAATGCATATAAAATAGGTATTTTGACCTCTCGTAATTATTTATTTATTTATTATGACAAATAAATTATTAGTTATTTCCAGTATTATGAATATGGTTGAATTCTATTATAATTTAGTTTCGAATAGAATTGGCTAAAATGTGTTTAAGTAGGCGTGCAACACGCTTATATCTAAACCGACCCGGTTCATTGAAAAGTTTTTAAAAGTTTGCAACTACTTAATGCATTTTTATTATAAACCCAGGTTTAAGTTGTTTGATAAATATATTAAAATTGCGTAAACAAAAAATCGACCAGAGGCGTACCGTTTAGGAGAAATTAGAGATTAGGAAAAAAAATTAAAAATTGAGACACCTAACTCAAATTTCGTATTTGGACTATGTTTTTAATTTGCAAAAACATTTTCATATAAAATTTTCCTGTATTTTTAATAATTAAGGTACTTTACTCTTAAGGCAATTTCGAAAAAATGGCATTTGCTCCCTCACTATTAGCCACAAGTGAAATATGAAATATGCGTTTATAGTTTTAAGGCATGCACCAACTTTTATCGAGAATAAAATTTTCTGAGAAATCGGTAATAAAGAACTTTCCCATATGTTGCATAATTTTTTGGACACGCTGTATATTTAAAATTATTGTCTTTGCTTTTAGGTCAAGCACACTTTTACAAAACACTGGGGAATAATTATTATTCGCCATTTTTGTATTATTTTTGTAATATACACAGAAGCTTTCGATAACACGTTAAAAATAAAGCTAAACTACCTCACTTGAAGTTGGAAATATTCTATGACATAAGCCACCTACCTGTATACCTATACAATAATAGATACTTTAATTACTTAAGCTAACGCTTATGGTTTATTGAGGTTTTACGACTCATGACCTTCAGCTTTGCTCTCATAATTTAAGAAACAGGGTATTGACTAAATAACTCGCGAGGTGGGCATTTGCATCTGACGTCTTGTCGGCGTGTTAAGATGAAGAGAATGTCTTCTTGTTCGTCGTTGATTTCATGGCTTCATAAAAAAACATTTAAATACTGTCCAAACATCTAAACGAACTTCTAGACTTTTCTGTCGTATATGTAAATTGAGGGCGTGTTTTAATAAAAAGTTCCAAAATAAAGTAATACAAGCAAGAAACAATAAAATTTTATCGTATAAGCCGTGAGGCCCAGCTGCACGCGTTTTTTCCATCGCCCAAGAAAAAACCATCCATACATCTCGGAAAAACTCATACTGGAACACAATATGGCCCGTTCTCTACAAAACGAAATTGTCTGCGCCAAAAATCTTACACAAAACGTCCTTTATTAATTCGCCACATCTCCACAAAATGGCAATAATTATAAAATCGTTAAAACTCTATTAGTGACTCTATATTGTATTCTTTACTATTGAAGTATCATAAAAACTAAGAAAACATAGTAGTTTCAGTCTTTCTGCCGAGTATTAAACTCTCAACATATTAAATTATGTTTAGTATGTAAACCCATATTAAAAGGCACTCCCATGTACTACCGGCGTAGCTGGGGGGGGGGGGGGGGGGAGAGAGAAAATGGACTTATGCTGCCCCCCCATTTTCCCGGCAAGATGCATAAATATGATCAAAAAATAGCTAGTAGGCATATTGTGTTAGTAACCTGTACATGACTAAAACACAACCCACTTTAAATTCTAAATAATTAAGACAATATTTTCGCGCAAGTTACTTTTTAAACACGTAAAGTAAAATTGTTAAACGCTCAACACTTGAACCAGAGGTGGAACTATGCAATTGGACACAAATGAAATGCTGCCAATCTTCTTAAAAATCATCAACACAAAGGAAAGCGGTCCTTAAAGCGTCCATTTTTAAAAGATCGGTCCGTCCATAGATTTTCCAGTGAAAAAAACTCATACTGGCAGACATACAAGCCAGATCAATCTGTAATGTAATCAGGAAAAGCCCCGAGCGCGTATCCATCAGCTTCCAGTCTTGAAAAATTCCAATTTTCCTCGTTGTGTGTGCGATTTTCACAAATTGTTTCTCGTGGAACGCCACGCCACGCGTTGCCGTTTTTATTTCGATTTCTGGTTAATTTGGGGAAAAAGACAATGTATACACAATACATGTATGATGTAACAAGTAACATCAAGACGATCCTTTAATGTCAATAAATTCTATCAATTTTATAAAACATTTCAGTTTTGATGATGGACGTGAAAAATAAAACCCAGTATACAGATAAGAAACAAAAAAATCTTGGATTTGACATTTCCAGTAATTCAATTCTGGCGTCAATTAAAAATGACAATGTATATAGAATACCAACTCTTAAGGTGGAATTATCAACGTCATTCAATCTATTGCCAACCTATAACCTATTTCGCTTTGATTTTTTGAGTTTATTATTTTAATAACTAACATTTAAAGAAAATCAATATCGTCGGTACATTATTTAGGTAGTATCTGATATATTACAAAAATATCAATTTATTTCATTGCTTATTTTGGGAGAATTGTATATTGAAACAACAATGACATAATAATGTTAAAAAAAATCTTACCCGATATTTTTCGCTATACAATTCTCCTAAAATAATTTATAAAATTCCTTAATATTTATTTAATATAATATGTCAAATAGAATATGCACGTCGATATTGATTTTATTTAAATTTTGTGTAAAAGCTAGAAAAATAAATAAATCTACGCAAAATAGGTTATAGATTGGCAAGCATGTTGATTGATACTCCCACCTTAAGGTCACGTTATTGCATAAACTTAAACAATAAAAATATATTAGCAGCAATTATTGCATAATGTTCAAATATGGAGCACTGATTAATTTGCAACCTTCCTTGCTATTTTATGACTTGAAGACCCTGATACGTTCAAGATCGGATAAGTTTTGAAAAGGCGAATTTTTCGTAGTACAAAACTTTTTTATCTGAAAAATTTGTAGAGAGTACCTAGATATATTTTTTTTTTTTGTAAGTTTTTAACATTCCAACCATCTGGCAACAACGTGCGTTTCCCGTTTGTCTCGCATTTTGTGTTTTGTTCCAATCAGGACCTCCCTAGACCTAGCCGTTTTGAATTTCAAAAGTGATTGTCGTTATCCTGAATAGACAATGGTTATATTGTGACTTTCAGAATATGCGTATTTTTTCCGTTTTTCTTTTTCATTCCTTCATCAAATTTACCAGTTCTGGCATCCCGATATCTACTTGAACTTAGTTACCGCTTTCCTTCGGTCTAGCTCTCATTCTGGTCGTGCGCTCAACAGCCTATAGACTCTATAGGGGTCTAATGGGGTCCCATTTTCCTGTCCTGTGAATTTTAAATGAGACAATGTACTTTTTTTTTTGGTAAATACGAACCTACGTAAAAACTACGTACGTATACAAAAAATCTTTTGATTTGCTCCCCTGGTTACGAAATTATGATTTATTAGTTATAAAACACAAAAAATACTTTACTATTTAATTTCAACTTATTTATCGTCTGTCGCGCTTCACAAGACGTTCAAAATGTCTCCATTCAACTTCCAAACACTTTGTCACTGTTTTCAGAATAAATATCGTACCCGTTGTAACATTTTAAGCCTCACTAATAAGCATGCAACGCGGATTCGGTATTTCATATCATCCAAAGTTATAGGTGTAGCCGCCATCACTTTATCTTTTATAAAATAAAAAAAGGAAAAAGTCAAGGGGGGTCAAATCCGGGGACCCAGCAGGCCGTTTACCAAACCAGCTCGATTTATCCACCTGTTTTCGAACAATTCGTTCAACTTATTACGGGCCTGTATCACATAATGCGGTGGAGCTTCGTCCTATTGAAACCACACGTCAGAACAGAACAGTTTTTTACGACGTAGGTTCGTATTTACCAAAAAAAAGTACATTGTCTCGTTTAAAATTCCAAAGTTACCCCCCACCCCTCAAAATGCGGAAGGGGGGTAGACGTCAAAAATATTGTTGTCTATTTTATTATGCTCCCTGGGTCCTTAATTTAATTCGCCACTAGTCGGGAATCGGGATGGCGTCCATTTGTTTGGGGAGTAAAACACTTCGCGCTTACTAAACGAATGTATTAAGCTAGAAACAAGTAAACTTGGGTTGTAGAACTATCGGTTATGTTATTTACAATATGTATATATTAATATGATCACTTTGGGCACTATTTCGAACGATCAAACCAAATAAAAATACGGCGCGTCTCTTTTTTTCAGTTCTTCTCTTCATCGCTACTTTTTCTCTGATCTCTCGTCCTCGTCTCGTCACTTGTCGGCTCATCTCATGTATGGTGGGTTGCCTATTAGTAGTCAGCACCCCTCGAAGTCGAGTAAATCGGCGCCATAAAATTCTAAATGTAATATTTACAACAATATGTTTAAATATGTCCCCCCATCTCCCCATTCCCTCACTAAAATTTCAAAAAAATATTTTGAACCGTTTTCGAGATGTCTCAAGGCGATAGCCTTGTAACACTTTAAAAAACTCACCCTGTAGAAAGAATAAAGACTTAAACTATACTTAACTCTTCGGGGGGAAAAGAAAATTAGCATTTGAATCAGATATAATAACGATATTTCTCGAAGAGTTTAGATTTTACCTTTATTAAGTCCAGCCGTACAATCTTGAGCAAAGTACAATTTAGTGATTTTTTTAAAATATCGAACCTTATTTTTTACGTTTGACCGATCCAAGCAAAAATTTAACATACTTATTCAGTACAATATGATATAACGAACCATTCTCACGGTCGAATAAGTATAACACACTCCCCCATTTGAAACAAACTGTAGAGATAAACTAAAATTTGCATAATTAATATTAACTAATCGAGTCGGATCTGTCACAGTAAATTATGGTTTTAATGGGACGCATATATTTATATCCTATACCTAACGCGATAAATGCCCTTTGTTTTCGGTAATAATGTAGGTACCTATTTATTATTATAAATATAGGAGTATAGATAATATCTGCAGTACATATCTCCTACCGTTGTTTGGCAATAATTATGATAATATGATGAGGCCCGTGAAATTCAATAATGAAAATTAATAACACTGTTGCAATTGATGCAACAAAGATAAGGCGGCATATCTTAACATAGTATAAAACAAAGTCGCTCTCGCGTCTGTCCCCAGCTATATGTGCTTAAATCTTTAAAACTACGCAACGGATTTTAAAGCGGTTTTTTTAAATAGATAGAGTGATTCAAGAGGAAGGTTTTTATGTATAATACATGCATAATATTGTAGAGAAGTACTGATAAATTTAGAGGTTTGTTCGGGTTTGCATTTATAAATCTTGACGTGATGGTGAACTCGCCTTATTATTATCTCAGAGGCGTATAATGCCTAGCATTGCAACGCAGGCCGGGTACACGCTAGTTATATATTTTCGTTCAACCCTTCGCGCTTCGGTACAAAAAGTAATTAGTGATGTTGACTAATTATTTATCACTATGGTGATTCATGCATCGACGACATCAGAGCAATTTATACGCCATTTCGTATTTTATTCAATTTTTCGTTACTTTTTCGTTAATTTCATAATCTGCCAACGACCAAAAGCCTCTTGGATGTTGTACATCCGGACTCGAGTTTTTTTCGTTTCTTTGCATTTTTTGAGAACATTTACTATAGAAATGTATATTTTTTACACCATCAGAAAGTAGAGATTTCAACGAACAAAAAGCCCACCGACTTTTTTAAAAAAGCAGAATTTTCGATTGAAAATTAGGGTGCTTTTTCGATATTAAGTCAAAATAAGGTGAAAAAATAAATATTTTAAATCAAAAAAATTAGAATGTGTTTGGGACATAAAAAGGTAAGTTTTCACCAAATTTCGTGAAAAAAAAAATTTTTTGTAAAAGATAAAAATAAAAAACCAAAAACTTGGTTATTTGAACTTTTCACATAAATTTTGAGGTTATGTGAAAGAAGTGTAAATACAAAAGTTGTAGATCTTTTTATTACCTACAACTTTGCCATTTAACGTTTTTCCATAGGACTTGTAGTTTTGTCGGAAATCGAGATAAATCGTTTTCTACCCTTAAAAACTCACCCCTTTCCACTTCCCGACCTCGGATCACCCGTAAATTATTTTTCCTTTCATTTTTGTTATATTCTCTTCCTTTTCCAATGGGTTTCATGCTACACTACTATTTTTTTTTTTTCACTTTTTACCATTTTCAAAGGTCTAAATTAGGTTTATGCCATACACGATTTCTCACTTTCGACGATTTTTAAAACACCACTATTTTGTTACAGGTTATGGTAGTATAGCCCCAAAAACATCCCTAGGAAAAGCAGTGACCATGGGTTATGCCATGTTAGGTAAGCTTTTACGTTTTTGACCGAGGTTATGAGCAAATTTTAAAAAGTTTTTTAACAGGCATCTAGTAAATAGCTTTTCTTCCTGGGAGGAGTACCCCCACACACTGGCGTAGCTACGATTTTATTTTTAGCTGTAAAACAATTTTTTTTTTAGGTATTCCTCTGACTCTACTCTACCTCTCAAGTGTAGGCTCAATTCTCAGTAGAGTAGCTCGGGGCGTATTTTCTAGAGCTTTGTGTTGCTGTCTTTGTTCGAACTGTGGGTACTGTTGCTACGACGAGAAAAGGATGGCCGAGAAGGAACGTAGGATGAAAAGGAAGAGACAACAGGTACCAATAAGATTAGTAGTTATACAATTTACTGAAAAAATGATTAAGAAACCCTAAGGTGCGGGTGTAGATGGCCGACTTAAACCCAGTTTAATAGAACTTGGGCTGGTGCATGGGGCTAAACTTTCTCAATCAAATAAAATACGATATCTTATGTAGTTAACTAAATATCTCGAAAATTAATTGTTTTGGAAAATAAAATCTTAATAGGCAATTTTATATTACTTTGTTCAAATCAATCCTTATAGGAATTTTTCCAGATGGAGTTACAACAGCAACTAGGCCTTCAAGAACCCTTCTATGTCCGCTCAAACTCAAGTTACAGCAACAACGTCCACTCGCCCTGTAGAGACAGTACAGGAAAAGAGATTGACAGTTTGAGCGGTACCGATAACGAATCTAAGAGCTCCATACACGGCTGGACGATCTTAGCCCCCATCCTGCTGTGCTTAGTGATGATGTTCATCTATATCTGTATAGGAACTTTTGTGTTGTATAAATTAGAAAATTGGTAAGTATTTTAGAGCGCGGAAAAGTCAGTAGGTGTAAGTAGGTATATATAGTGTATACTGCTGACTATTTAACAAAATACGAAATTGTGGCGCTATTCAGTTGTGGGCTCGTACGTCACGAATGCGTATTGTTATACTTTGTTCGCGCTCGTAAAGAGAATAGTTTTCTTTTTAACTTTTCCTAATTTTTGAATGGACAATCCATTTTCTACAATGCGTGTGGAACAAAAATTGGAAATTAAGAACGTACATATATTATACAATGTGTATTTTTTCTATAGGTCTCTTCTAGACGGTTTCTACTTCTGCTTCATGAGCCTAACGACAATAGGATTCGGAAATATGGTTCCAGGCTCGGATCCGTTTCCAGATTACGATTCAAGCACCACCCTGTGGTTCTGTTCCATCTATATCATGTCAGGAATGGCATTGACTGCCATGTCATTCAACGTTGTTCATGATGAAATTGTACATAGGTATTATATGTCATTTAAAACAACTATAACAATAAAATGAAATAGTGTATGTGTTAAAATTAACAGATAACAGATTTTCATCAAAATAACCTATGAATAAATAACATAATATAATATGTTTATTTATTTTTGTTTCTAGGTTAAAGCACCAAGAAAAAACCGTTCCCAAACTGCACTCGACTAGTTTTTCCGATGATCTCAACATCAATGATCCGTACAACATGACGTCATGACAATTTAATCATCAGAAAAATACTAGTTTTTATCATAGGAATCTTACCGAAGAAACTTTACTTAGTACCGGAACACCCACTTCCCTAATAGGTAAGGCTCAAAAGGTAAAACTTTATAAAAAAAGATGCAATAAGCCAAAATTCAAACACTTTGTAGATAGATAATTCTGCATCAAATTGTTTTAGCAATTTTTTTTACATGTTCCACATACAATTAAATAATAATAATTTCAGAAATGGGCCATGAACTTATCCCAGTAACTGTGGGAACGAAGATGCCCGAAGTCCTGGAAGGTAGTGTCATCATGACCGGAGTCTACACTCTCCCCGAGGAACCCGAGAATGAAGACATTTCGGAGGGGAACACTGAAATGTGAAAAAACTAGGCACTATATTATTAGGTAGCTGATATTTTTGATTTTTTAAATAATCGAAAAAAAAATGATTATCTCAATCTCTTTTTTAAAAAAGGCGATTAATATTGATTTTATACAGGGTGGTTAAGAAAATATAATTATTAAATATAAATTATGTCGAAATATTATTTAAATCGTCGTTTTTTTTTTGGTCTTGTTCCGTAGAAGTTGATCAAAAAACTCGCGACATCATTCGTGGAAAAATCGAGCAAATATGGGAAATTTGTCTCTCGTCATTTTAGTTTATCACAGAACTAAAAAAATATTATTTTATATTTATTTTTCTGGTTCTTTGGTTTTAATTCACCTTCTAGTCGCCCATTAAACGTCCTAAGAGGATGCCATTATGTGAGACAGAAGAGATAACGTTCCTTGTCTACGTCATTGTCATGAGAATAACGGTCATTGCTTATTATCATTATTATGACGATACCTAGTCGATTATTTGTCTGCGTATGAGAAAACAGCCTTTTTTGTTATTTTTTTAGTAAATTCGGGTTAATATTACGTATCGTTACAGTTTTTAAAATATGTAATTATTATGTTATTGTTATGTTTTAAACATATCAACATCGATAATCTGTAGGAAATCGTTTTTAAAATAATATAAGGTGTGTAAAGCTCGATTGATAATATATTATTTACTTATTTCTTTGCTTCAAGTAGATTATAAACTAAAAAACATTTTCCTAAAATATATGAGACGTTTCGGTAAATTTATAGTCTTGAACGTTATCAGTTTTATTTTTGATAGAATACTTAAGGTCGTGTTTATTTTCCTGAAAACTTCTTCAGCTCTTTTATTTTTAATTTCCAGAAATTACAAATAAAATGTATCCCACTTCTGATTATAGACCTGCTTAGCCTTTACACACCTTACGCCCAATATACCTAACTAGAAAAATAACTTTGTAAATAGTCTTTTTATAAAGACGGGAAGAAATTGTTAAAATTCTAAACTATGACATAATAATAAAATTACGCAAGAAAGATTGTAAAAATTGTATAGAAAAAACAAACGCATGAAAATAGTCCAATCGCAATAGAAATAAATCTTTTCCTAAATCATTTTATTTATGTGTTTGAAATTTTAGTTTTTATGTTTTAATATAGATATTATACTGCTTTACCTTCGTATCATATATATATATATCACCCAACTCCCGTCAAAATTGGCCCGATAAATAGCCGCGGTATCGTAGACAGCTGTCAATTTTTGACAGCCGATAGTTGTTTTTTTCAAATTTTCCACTGTTACACTTTACGTCCGTTAAATTTTTTATTCGTTTACATAAAAAAAAATTCATATGACAGCTGTCAACTTTTGATGTTTCCTATCCCTACCAAAATTACTGAAAAGATGGAACACCTATGGGAATCCCTTTGGTGTCTGTGTAACTTGATGTAACTGTAATTTTTGTATGGTATATGGTACAACTTTTTTCCGTATTGTTTTTGACTTATTATTTTTTTATTTAAATATTTTTGATAAACCTCTTGCGGACTTAACTCCAACCTAACCTATAATTCTGTCAATAAGAAAAATGTTTAAATGTTCTCAAAGAACGGACGCCAAGATATTAAAATCGTTGGTAAATGTTAAACATTTGTATAAATAATTAATAAATTACTTTTAAAGAAAGGGCTGTGTTTTTTTTTCATAAGTATAAATAGTGTGTGTAAGTATGAAAGACTTTTGGCGACAAGATAAGAGGAGCGCCACCTTTTGTCAAACATTTAAAGCTTCTCGCAACTAAAAACAGAAACCTGGTATAATAAAGTACGAATATTATTATTAGTTTCTTACAGATCTATCGCAATTACTCTAAAAAGGTAATTCAATTACAATTACCCATTACCCTCCGAAAAAGGCATCAATTACAATTACCAATTACAAACAGTATGATAAAAATATTTAAATTACCAATTACCCGCTAAAAGTAATTGATTCCTTGATCAATTATTACCGCATTGGAATTACTGAGTTTAATTCAATTACTTTAATACTAATTCAATTACTTTATAGTGCCTAATGGAACTACCCTAAAAGTAATTGAATTACTATGTATCTATAAATTATAGGAACTTTTTTGACAAATAAATTACTCTGTGAGTAATTTAATTACATTTTGGTAAGTAATTGAATTACATTTTTATAATTGAATTAGTACTTATATGAACAATGGAATTACTTTTTTTTACATTTTACCAAAAAAGAGTTGTATAGGTAAGGTATTATTTTTTTTAATAGCAGTAGGTCCTACTATCACACTTTATTATAGAAAGAAACTTAAATAATTTCGAAATTTATAGTTGAACTTGATCTCCTAATTTTGATAAGTACCTACTTACCTTTAACAAATTGACCAAAAATAATAACTGTCTTTTTGAAATAAAACAGACGTACTATTAGGAAAATAAAAAATATTTTTTTCTTTCTAGAGTAAAGGAATTATGAAAATTTTTAAAGGAATTGGATTATTTTGGAGTAACACAATTACTTTTAATCTAATTGAATGATTCGGGACTAATTAAATTACTTTTTATGTAATTGAATTATTTAGGAGTAATTCAATTACCTCAGATTTCTTAAAACCAATTACCAATTACAATTACTTTATCACAATAATAGGAAAATCAATTACAAATACTATTTTCAAAAAGTAATTCAATTACAGTAATTCAATAATTACTAAAAAGTAATTGAACACGATTTTTTAATTATTTTAATTCAATTACCGACAGCTCTGGTTTCTTATTACCATAACATGACTCTGTTAAGGGGTGGTATATAAAGACGAGACAAATAACGCAGCATTTACATACAATTCGCTTTGTCTGATAATATTATTATATAGTTATTAATATTATTCTTAAGTATAATTGGAACGTTTTTGACATATCAGCGATAGGAAGAAGTCCGAAGAAGAAAGACATTATTAAAAACCATATTGTTTAAAGGTTTTTTATTTAATAAAACTCATCGGTTCTAACCAGTTGACGCTACAGTCGTCGTATTTTTCACAATTTTGCGTTTTTTCCCCTCTTTCTTCTGCCTCCCTATAGTCCAAAAGCGAGTCCTCCCTTGGATTTTTTGTTGAAGAAGGCCTACAGAACAAATTGAAGGATACGTTTCAATAATCGCCGGGTAATACTCTGATCAATTAAGAGCAGTAATTTATTTCGTTTATAAATTCGATTAGGGTTTGACAAATTCTAATTATACAGTGTTGTTGTTTAAGTGTGCAACATAATATGGGAATTTTTTTTATTACCGATTTCTAAGAAAAATTTATTCTTGATAAAAATTGGTGCATGTTCGATAATCATATTAGGTGCACTTGGAATGGTTGCAAGTCAAACATCGTACAGGGTAGGTCAAAAAATATAGAACTTGTACAAGAATAAAGTACCCCTATTTCAGAAAATTTAGCAAAATGTTATTAAGAAAAGTTGTTTAAAATTAAAAGTTATGCATAGATTCAAAAACGTGACCTCCTAAAATAAAAAATATATTTTTTTTAGAAACATTAATAATTTCCCAAAAAAAATTTTTTGTATTCACCATAAAGACCTTCATAAATTAATCAAAATCAAATCAATTTCTCATATCTTTGTTAAAATTCAAGCATATTTGTAAAATTTACTTGAATTTTTAATTTATTAAGGAATCACAAACTTCATGTTTGTTGCAACGATATTAAACACAACTTTAAAATATCCTAAAAATTCTTTTTAACAAGATTAAACATTAGTAATAATAATATGCTGATTAAAAAACTATCATTTAAAGAGCAAAATTTTTATTTAAAATGTTCATTAAAAAACTTTATTCTTGTAAAAGTTTTATATTTTTTGGCCTATACCCTGTACGCCTTTTGGCTTGCAACCATTCCAAGTGCACCTAATATGATTATCGAACATGCACCAACTTTTATTAAGAATAAAATGTTCTCAGAAATCGGTAGGTAATAAAAAAAAATGCCCATATGTTGCATACTTACAACCACACTGTATAGTTTTACTTACGTTAATAAAATATAGAGCAAGTCTCCCACGATTCCGTTAAAATGTAGTACCGAATATGAGGCCGCTTCACAGATAGTTTTTAGAACACACAGTTTTCCAGGATGACCATTCCTTAAAATAAAAATAAAATTTAAAAAAAATTATTTAAAATGTAAAATTTTTGTGCGCAAGAATAATGTTATCGGTTTTCTTGTTATATAAGCATCTCCTCTTGACATGCCACCTAACTAAAAAAAACCATCACTTTCATTCGGGCAACTTTAAAACAGATTTTCTTCCTGCGGAATTTATCGCACTCTTTTGTCTCCCGATGTGTCCAAATTTATTCCCGAGTCCCAGAACGCGCGTAGCTTTAGGCCTAATATTAATGTCACCTTTTTGTGTTTGTATGGGTGCCATTTGGATGTTTTCGAGACAAAATAAATACCGGAGGTTGCGGGATGAATGAACTATTAAATATATAGAGTGCGGATTTTGACAGGCAGGGGCGGCTTCAGTCGAAGAACATAATAAAATGTAAAAAAAAAGTGAAAAAGAAAAATGATTGGGTGCCAGTCAATCGGCATATAATATTAATTTTTTTAAGGTTCCTATGGTGACTACGTAATTTCAGATATAATAATATGGGGTTACTCACGCTTCAAATTTACTCTCCATAGACTCGTACACGTGTCTTCTGCCAATCGCCCTGCGGGTTACATCCGGAGGATACTCAAAATACGTTTCATTGTAGGGCAAGGCATAGTAGGCCTCAAAAAACACTGCCAAGAACAAGTCAATAGTTGGGGAGTCGGGCACTCCAAGTGCCAAAGCGACATATATCTTTAAAGAAAAAAATGTATGGTTGGGTTAGTGGTAACCTGTTTTATTTAGCAAAAAGCTACAATTAAATATTTTTTAACACATTTTTATAGATTTATTTTTAAATTTTAAAACGCAACCTTCTTTTAACATAAACAGACAGAAGAGTTAAACATTTTGCAAATTGTGTCAGATATTACGTATCATTTTGTTTTTAATTAAATGTAATTTTAAAGTTTTTTTTAACAGTTTTAAGGTGGGAGTATCAACATGCTTGCCAACCTATAACCCATTTCGCGTATATTTATTTATGTTTTCTAGCTTTTACACAAAATTTAAATAAAATCAGTATCGTCTTCATATTCTATGGGTAATAATTGTAAACCCTTTATTTTTCTGTGAATAATTGACATATTATTTAATAAATATCAAGGAATTTCATAACTTATTTTAGGAGAATTGAATAGCGAAAAATATCGGGTAAGATTTTTTTTAACATTAATATGTCATTGTTCTTTCACTATACAATTCTTCCAAAATTAGCAAGGAAATAAATACATATTTTTGTAATATATCAGATATTACCTAACCTAAGTAATGCGCCGACAATACTGATTTTATTTAAATGTTAGTCAATAAAATAATAAACTTGAAAAAATAACGCGAAATAGATAGGTTGGTAATGGATTAAATGACGTTGAGAATGCCACCTTAATGTTTTAGACACTCTATCCACATAAAAATTTTGATCAGTTCTTGTTTTATAATTATGATGGTCATAATTAAAAGAACAAACATTTTTTAAACAATCAGGCAATAAATTGTTTTTAATATTACGTATAAAGATACATATTAAATAAAAAATTAAATTTCTGACATTCAACCAATCTAAATTTTTCTACATAAAATTAATTTGTGTATATTTGTCACAATTTAAAATAATTGGTAGGTACAGAAATGTAGGTAGGTAGGTACCTACTTTCTTTACTATAAAAAAAATTACTGCGAGAGCTTTAGACTCTGTGAGTAAGATGAAACTTTTTGGCACAGCACGCATAAATCATAGAAACTTACCCCCATTCCTGAGCCAGACGGAAAGTGATACTTCCAATTGGAAACGTTATAAACTTGGCAGTCCACATTTGTAACGACAAAAATGATTGGAACGAATAATATCGTAAAACTAAAAATAAGGAAAAAAAATTATATAAAAAATGTTTGTATTTGACCCACTTACATTTTTACAAACATTGTGTAACGGAGAATGCAATAATACTAGAAAAGAAAAATGTTATGTTTCGATCTCAATCCTGAAAGGTGCTAAATGGTATAATAATTGATAGGTACAGCAAATGTGCTAGATAATTTGTTTATACAACTTGTTAACAACATTCGCACGAAGAAAATGCTTTTTTACTTTACTTTTCACCCCCGTATTAAAAAGATATATTACTTTTGAGAAGCTCCATGTACCTGCTCTATGTCACCATCTTTTGGCAAATTCTTGAAGCTTTCCGCTACGATAAGCAGAATGCTGTAACTAAACTACGAAAATTTTAAAGTTTCTAATTTATTTTAACACATGGCTCTGCAGTCTGTGATGCAGTGATGTTGACTGCCGTGATAGAAATACTTATATCTAAAAATATCATTAGGATATAAAAAAGAAGGATAATTATTGGCCAATTCAATGCATAAATAAATTGTCATTGATAACTTTTTCTTTTATATATATTTACTATAAATTAGCTTCCATTTTAAATATTTCTTAAAAGTTTCGACACAGTGGATTTACGATGTTTATAATGCAAAACGGCATCATTCTAGGAATTATTTTGGAATATAATGAAACTTTTACGATTTTCTATTCAATTTTAAGGAAAATTTGTTCATATGTGCCTTTATTCATTGATATTTACTAATTTTTTGAAGTTATTTAATCAAAAAATTAGGAAAAATGAATGAAAAGGGTATTAAAACTACAGGAAACTGTAATTTACATAGCTTGTTCAAGATGTTTCGGATAATTTTGGGTCAGGTGGCGCGACTATTTTGACGTTTCGGTTAGCATGGAAACAAACCATTCCTGAAATAACATATGTTTGTGATTCAATGCGGGTTGTCCGTAAATCCGTGTACAAGAAAATAGACACCGGCCATCTTTTTAGAAAACAGTGTTTGATTGATTTCTCCATCAAAATTAAATCAGTTATTAATGTCAGAACCACAGTCCGCCTTATTACTTAGAAAACAGCTAGCAGGTCAGTACAAAAACCCACTGGAAATCCAAATAAAAATGCTGCGAAACCTGCCTCAAAATGTCGACCGTTCATCATCAAAAAAAGACGTCTCGTCCAACTTCGATTTTTTGTCTGGTTCGCCTCATGATTTTAAAAATAGTTGTTGCAGGCTATTTTTGAAAGATTCTGGAGGCTAATTTAATAATCGCGTGGCTTTTTGAGGTCCTCAACGAAATCAATATCAGCATTTTTTATCAGTTGTCAAAAGCTTTCTACTGCGAAAGTTCTTTTTGCTTCTCGAAAACGCTACTAAAAATAAATAAAAATCAAATGAAGACCTCTCGGATCCACGTGGAACTTTTCGAATTTCTACTTTGCGAGCTTTTACTTTTAAAGCTTTATTATTGTTCAACAAAGGACTGAAATTTTGCAACCTTCAATATAATTGTTACAAAACCAAAGCTACTTTATCATTGAACAACACTTCCTACAAGAAAGCTTTTTCACATCCACAAGGCTAAACGCATTTTTATTATATCTTTGCGTAAATTTCTTTACATTTATTTTAAAATTCTTAATTTATTATGATTTTTCTTACACAATGAATTGATAGGTAAATAAAAGAGTTAACAAACTTTGTTTATATTTTTTACTGTTCAGCATAATTTTACTAGGTTAATTTATTTATTTTCGTTCTCATTTTCATATTTTATTTAGGTACCTGATGATTTTTGTACAATAAAAATGATGGGAATAAAGTAATACGGGACTTTTTCCAGAAATGTTCCCTTGTAACTAAACATCTGAGAGTTCTAGAGTCTTCTAGTTTTTATTAACATCAGCAAATGTGCATGCTATTAGCTATACATTTTTTTTATTTACAAATACCTACCTAATAATAGTGAAACCATAGTCTATAAAGGGATGGTAGGTGTGTCTCTTACGAATGAGTACCGGTCATTATTGGTTTAAAATACCATGGTTTTAGGATAATTTTGTATTTTTGACGAATAAAATTTTAATAAACTGTCGTTTTTGGCCATCATATACCTATAACCTTTAACAGGTCTTAAATATATTTTTCTATTTGACGTTCATAATAAGTTCATTATGAACTTGAAATGAAGTTCATAATGAAGCTATTTCGATACGCGTTTTTTCTTTATTTGATGTTGGTAACATTGAAATTGAAAAATTGACGTAAAATCACGTCTTTTGAAATTCAAAAAAATTAGCAAAATCGCCCGAATTTCCGAACGCTCTGTATATGTACCGTATTCCGTCCAATTTCAAATCTCATATCGCTAAAATAACTTTAGAATATTGGGGTGAAAATGGGTCAATAAATCAAAAAATGACAGTTCGCAAAATAATTTTTGTTGTCCAGAGGTTACTATGATAAAAAATAGTATTACCAACATAAAATTTAGACATAAAAATTTAAATATGTATTTTTCATTGAAAAGACTACAAATAGAAAAAATAGTATAAAGCACGTGGTTCATAAGGCGTTTTAGCGCACGTGTCAATTAAAAAACTCGCCACTTCGTGGCTCGTTTTTTAAAATAGACGCATGCGCTAAAACCGCTTCTTATGAAACGTGTACTTTAATATACTATTAATTGTTTTCCATGTTTTAGAACTATGGAATTACCTTATTAACTATTTATTACCTAATTTTTCATTTCATCACTTTTTTTATTCTTACAGAATTAAATAAAAATCCTGTAGAGGGTTTTTCTGCGGGCCTAATAGATGACAATGACATTTACAGGTGGGAAGTTCTCATTATAGGGCCCCCCGATACTTTATAGTAAGTATTCAGTTACATTCCTTTGAAACATTAATGCTAAAGATGTTTCTTAATTTATACAGGGTCCTGCAATAGTGCGTCAGGCTTCCATAGCTCCTATACGAATGGGGTTACAAATTTTATTAATATGCCGACTTAAACCGCATAGTACGGGGTACTTCCGGAAAATATTTTCCCATATACAGGGTGGCCCAAAAAAGTGTGGTCACATAAAGTTGTGATTTTTTAAATGGAATACCCTGTATATTATTAAATTTTCACATTCTACATAAAATTATAATAACTTTTTTATAAATGCATGACTGGTCTATACTTAATAGTTTCCGAGATATCGATATTTGAAAAATGACGTTTTTGAACTTTGACAGCTTCTAGCTTTCTAACTGTACGTCTTAGAGCAAAACGGCTTACATGTTCCTATCTTCGATTTCTGTTATCTTTCCAAAAATTTTAACTTCCGGTCAAACCGAAAGTACTATATTTTCTGCTTTCGAGTTACATCCGGTTTGACCGGAAGTTGACACTATTGGAAAGATAATAAAAATCGAAGATAGGAACATGTAAGCCGTTTTGCTCTAAGACGTACAGTTAGAAAGCTAAAAGCTGTCAAAGTTCAAAAACGTCATTTTTCAAATATCGATATCTCGGAAACTATTAAGTATAGACCAGTAATGCATTTTTAAAAAATTATTACAATTTTATGTAGATTGTGAAAATTTAATAATATACAGGGTATTCCATTTAAAAAATCACAACTTTATGTGACCACACTTTTTTGGGCCACCCTGTATATGAGAAAATATTTTCCGGAAGTACCCCGTACTATGCGGTTTAAGTCGGCATATTAATAAAATTCCTAACCCCATTCGTATAGGAGCTATGGAAGCCTGACGCACTATTGCGGGACCCTGTATACTAATCTACTAGTGTAATTTTCAATTTTTTTTAACTGAGGTATTTTTTTGTAGTGAGGGAGGTTTTTTCAAATGCCACCTTTATTTCCCAAAAGAATATCCTCTTAGGCCACCAAAAATGAAGTTTGTCACAGAAATATGGCATCCAAATAGTAAGTATAAGCACAGAGACTACCCATTTTAAGCAACATTGCAATTAATTATCTTATGCTGATTGCTGTTAGGGTCTTAAATCTTCAAAAAAAAAAAAAAAAACTCAAGTATTGATTTTTGTTGTAAAAATTTTAATTAAAGATAATTTTAGTGTAAACTTTTAAAAGTAATCTTACCTTCTTATAAATTATTTAAACAATGTTCATTGTAAAACAACAGTAAAAAGAATATTCAATAAAATATTTTTATATTCCACTACCCATGGGGAAAAAAAACATTCAAGGCAACATAAGTCATGGAAAAACTACTTTAGCTGCAAAATACATATACAGTATGTTTTTAGTTGACAAAAATGGGGACGTATGTATATCGATCTTGCACGAACCAGGAGATGACAAATTCGGCTACGAGAAAGCCTCGGAGAGGTGGTTGCCCGTGCACACTGTAGAAACCATTCTGATATCCGTAATTTCCATGCTCGCAGATCCAAACGATGAAAGTCCGGCTAATGTTGATGCAGCAGTAAGTAGAGATATTATTATGACAACTCTTGAAAACACAGCAACATAATTTTAGTTTAAATTAAAATTTAAATAAATTATCAAATTTTATCCTTTAATTTTTTTACAGAAAGAATGGAGAGAATCATATACAGAATTCAAAAGGAAAGTGGCAAGATGCGTTAGGAAATCACAAGAACAAGAGGAGTGTTAGTAGAGCTTATAATAATTATTTATATTTAAAAATATAATAACTTTTTTAAAAAGCAGCCAATCGAAGAACATCAAGTTTTTTTTTCTTATATTTTGGCCGAAGCAAGTTTTCTGGTTGCCCGAGTGGGGGAAAATTTTTAAAATTTTCGTGAAATGTGGGCAGCTGTGCAAATTTTCTGTCCGCCATTATTTTTATTAAGTTTTTACGCCTATTTAGTGATAAATTCGATACTGATGCCTTTTTTATTAGGTTTACTAGCTAGATACTGGTTGCCCCACTCTTGAAGCCTGATTTTCTATAATTGGAAGTATTAATTCGTTTTTTTACGATCCCTAAAGTTTAAAATTATTCAAACAAATTTATTTTCTCCTGCTTCAGTTTCGAAAATAATTAAATAAAAATGAATTATTGACGTAGAATTTTAGGGAAAATTCAAAATGAACATAGTACACTAAATATCCAGGGTGTTCCATTTAAAAAATTATATGTTTGGTGTGTTGTAAATAATTTTAAATTTTAGTTAATACCACCTTATAAATAAATTGAGTTATTGAGAGTGGCCACCCTGTATAGTATTAATTAATTGAATAAAAAACAAGGACATAAAACAGCTTTATACAACTTTTAACGTTTTCTTTGGTACAGTATCCTGGTCATTTGCGTAACTAGTGTAAAAAGTAAGTGTTTATAGCACGCACGCTAAACTGTTACCGACACGGACCTTTTAAACATGCCGAGCGGCGTAAAGGCTCTTTTTGCACGTGTTCCATAATAATTTTTACCATCGTTTTTATATCGGTAGTTTGTATTAAGTGATGGCGTGTTTATTTATTACGTTTTTAAAACACAAGTGATATAAACAGTCCTTTTTTAATTCAACATACATGTTACATACGTGGTTGGGTATAGAGAATTTTTGCAAAGCTGTTTCGTTAGTTAAGTTACTCAATGTAAAGTAAATTTTCTTCGGCTTTTTATAAACTACAATAAACACCCGGTTTTTTGTCCAAGAAGACGGTTTTTGGTCAGCATTTTTTTCCTGTTAGGTGTATGTTTGATGTGACATATTTTTTAGTAGTTTTTGCAACTATTTAAAAGGTACAGAGGTTTCTTTATATTTTAATTACCTATTTGCTGTTTTTTTAAAAAAAACTAACTATACGTACTTACGTAGAATATTTTAAGATTTTTTTTTTTAAATTAATGTTATCAATTTAATTTAATATTAAAATACAAAGCCCGATTGTTACAAGAATGCTGGTTGCGGAAAATAACGCAAAAAAAGTTATTCCAACATTTTCATAAAAGCGAAATTTGAAAAAAAAACGCTATGTGCTTTAGTCTAAAGGTAAATTCTAAATATTATTTTTCTAAAATATTTTTTTTTTAAACGGTGACCATTATATAGGAGATATACCTAAGTATAGTCGTGGCTGTTGAAATATTATATAGAAAATTCTGTACTTTTGCAAATTTTTTTCCATTCTTAGTCTTTTGTACAAAGTAGAAGTTTCTGTTTCCCTCGACCAAAGGGCTAGTTGTGTGTGGTGTTTAGAATAGATAGGAACGTTACACTGCGTTTATGTTTTTGGACAAGAAACCTATATTTAAGTAAAATCGCATGATTTTTCTGTACCATTACCAGAAGAATTGTGTATCAGATCTCGAAGAAGCCAATTTGAGATAATTTTATTATTAATAATAATTATTGTCTAATTATATGCGTGAGCAGATCCGTAATTGAATAATATTTAGTTTAATTTTTAAAATAAAAAACGATTATTTAAACAGAATTTTTGTGTTTTTTTTTCGTCATAGATAATAATACATCATGGCATACCACTCTACACGATTGTGAAACATTTCGGATTATACAGTGTCACCAGTAAAGTCCGTATCATATGGGATTTTTTTTAATAATAGCTTTATTTAAAATTTAACTTTGGCATCCAGTTCTGCCTCGATCGAGAAAATTAAGCAAAAAAATGGTAGTCACGTGATTCGCATATTATCTGTCAAATTTAAATTTTTTCCTAAAAATAATTCAAAAGTGGGGTTATTTCTGAAAATATCGAAAAAAGTTATTAGAGAAAGTTTTTTTTAAATGCAGTTTCTAGCCCACATGCAAAAAAGTAGCGCCATATTAAATGTGTCTTTTTCTACAAAATCAAAATTTGGTCGCATGTGATGCAAAGTTTATTTGTTTTCGACCCTGTATAAGGTAACTTCATAAAATTAATATTTTTGAAAACGTAGTTTGTGTCTGAAAGTTTAAAAAAAATAAAATAAAGGGGTTTTAAATTAAATCGTTGAAAATAGATAAACTTTACGTTAAGTTAAACTAAAATTTATTTTCCACATACGGAACACTTTATATTAAGGTGTATTACTTTCAGACACAAACTACGTTTTCAAAAATACTTATTTTATGAAGTTACCTTATACAGGGTCGAAAACAAATAAACTTTGCATCACATGCGACCAAATTTTAATATTAATAGCCCAATTTTGATTTTGTAGAAAAACACACGTTTAATATGGCGCTACTTTAAAGAAAATGTATCTGAAATAAAGCATTGTCAAAACTAAGAAGTTTTATGTAGGTTGCGTTGAGTCTTATTTTGCAAAAGTGGTGCAATTTAAAAATATGGGTAAAAAATCAAAATTATCTTATGCGGCTGAAATTTTGCATGTGGGCTAGAAACTGCATTTTAAAAAACTTTTTTCGATATTTTCAGAAATAACCCCACTTTTGAATTATTTTTTGGAAAAAATTCAAATTTGACAGATAATGCGAATCACGTGACTACTATTTTTTGCTTAATTTTCATCTCGATTGAAGCAGAACTTGATTCCAAAGTCAAATTTTGAATAAAGCTATTAATAATAATCCCATATGATGCGGATTTCACTGAATGACACTGTATATATACCTACTATTCTGACTGCAAAGTTCAATTTTTAATCGGCTGCCATCAGTCAACGGTTTTTCTTGAAACCGGCATAATGCGTTGCCATAGCACTGATAAATTCTCAATACTTACAAATTAAGTCGACTTTAGCTCGAATAAAATCCGAGAGTGTGCATGGAGTTCATCGTCAACACTCGACAGCGTATTATTCTAAAGTAAATTGACATCGGATGTAACTTCGCCTATTTTTCTCCCAATCTGTGTCGACACGTCGTTTTTCATTTCAAAATAAATGATGGTAAAAAATATCTCCGATTGTATCTATCAAGTTTGACAAACTTCTATTTACAAAAGAAAAAGTGGGTCATCGAATTTCCAGTCCAGGTGAACTAAATTAGCAAACCACCGTTTAGATTTTTGGCTTGAAAAATAGAAAAAAATTAACTTCGAAAACGGGTCAAGGCGGAAGTTGTTTGGAGAAAGTGGATAATCACTTTTAAAATTACCGGGAAAATATGTTTTGCCAGGGAGTGGGTGCGATCGATTATTTTTTATATAGCCTCTGGTATCCAACAAATAGGTGCACAGTTCCCCTGTACATCGATACAAAAGCAGACCATCTTTTGGCACTTGATACACATTAACACTGTGTTAATTCCCAGAAGTACTTCGTGATATATTAAGCAGGGTCCACACTTTTGCCCATAGTTGTAGGGCTTGTCATCCCGGGACCCAAACATATGCAGTGTGTGTATAAAGTCTGGAAACGGCTTAATAACATCACAATTTACTGGCCGATTTAAACCAAATTTGGTACAGTTGTGTAAGAGGATCTAACGCACCGAATGACGATATTGGCGTTGTTGCCAGCTTTTTAGTTTGTCTGGAATTCGAACGAATTTTATATTTTTAAATATAACACCCAGTATATTTTTACATTTTTAAATTCCACATAAAATTATAATTATTTTTTATTAAATGCATTATTAGTCTATACTTCATAGTTTCCGAGATATTGACTCTCGAAAAGTGACATTTTTGAACTTTGACAGCTTATAACTTTCTAACAGTACGTCTTAGAGCAAAACGGCTTACATGTCCCTATCTTCAATTTTTATTATCTTCCCAAAAAAATCAACTTCCAGTTAAACCGGAACAACTATATTTCCTGCTTTCGAGTTACATCCGGTTTAACCGGAAGTTGATTTTTTGGGAAGATAATAAAAATTGAAGATAGGGACATGTAAGCCGTTTTGCTCTAAGACGTACTGTTAGAAAGTTTATAAGCTGTCAAAGTTCAAAAATGTCACTTTTCGAGAGTCAATATCTCGGAAACTATGAAGTATAGAGTAATAATGCATTTAATAAAAAATAATTATAATTTTATGTGGAATTTAAAAATGTAAAAATATACTGGGTGTTATGTTTAAAAATATAAAATTCGTTCGAATTCCAGACAAACTAAAAATCTGGCAACAACGCCAATATCGTCATTCGGTGCGTTAGATCCTCTTACACAACTGTACCAAATTTGGTTTAAATCGGCCAGTAAATTGTGATGTTATTAAGCCGTAAAAAATTTTTTTTACTACCTACATCAAGTTCTTGAGCTCGGTTTCTTAATGAAAGGGTAGGATTGTCAGCAACAGACTGCAATACGATTAGGGAAGCTGGGCCATTCTGATCATATTTTTTTTTTAAATTGGAAACAACCAGTTCGCTGAAATTTTCTTAATAATTTATGAAGTCCCATTTTTGAGACGTAAACGTTAGGGTATCTTTGATTAAATTTCTCTATCACAACGTTGTAAGAACTTTCGCCCGCACCGTAACATTGGTCTTCTAAATAAACCCTTAGTTCTAAGGACAACATTTTCAAAACACAGCAAATTCTATTTGACAACTTTAAATTAAATAAAATACGTAAAGCAAAGTAATAAAAAGGTAAAAAAAAAATCCTTGTTTTTACAAAAGATGGTAGGAATGCATTTAAAATTTTAAAATAAGATATACACACCACCCATTATAAAAATAGTCTAATAAAAAAAAAATTATTAATATTTTTATTGAGCAGCAAAATTTCCATTTACCTCTAAAAATTAAAAAAACAAAAAAATATCGAAGATTTATTTTAAATCTCGGATTTAAATTATGTACAAACTTAATATGTTTTTCTAAGTGGCATTTTGGTCAAAAATGAAAAATAAAGGTAGTTTACTCTTGGAGAAAAATCATGTTTTTGAAGTTTCTGCAAACCCTGTATAAAAAATCAAAATTTTCTCTTCGTGAATTGCATTTTTTTACAAGCAAAACTTTTGATCAAGAATGACTTTTTCCCGAAAAATTAAATTTTTCATTCATTTTTGTGCTATTGTAAACCCTATCCGCGGACAGTCTGTATATTAGTGTAGGCCTATTAGAACTATTAGAAGCCCAATGTTGCTGCGAATAGAAATATGACTATACGTTTGGGGCTGTTTTATTCAAGTATGAAATGGAGGGGAGGGATAGTAGTTTTAATAAAAATAACAAAATTAAAATTTAATATCTTTTGCTATTATTGTGCCTGAAAATTATTTTTGGAGTCTCCATGCATAGACACACGGTCTTATGTCAATAAACTCCTTTATTACAATATGAGATATTAGCAACATGAAAAGCGTTTTATTGCGAACGTAAAACGTGTCCCAGTTTCCAAATTTTTAGGCTAAAATCGAAGGTAGTAGGTATTAGTAAAAAACGTACTGCCCCTGGCCTGACATAGATGCGAAAAAATTGGGATACATATTTTTAAAGACCGCACACAAAATGTTGTCTGTTAAATAATTATCCTCAAACGTATAATCTACCTATGCCAAATTTCAGCGTTCATAAGTGTAACGATTTTAGTATAACTAGCACCAGGGACGGTTCTACGGGGGGCCCAGGTCCCCCCAACATTTCTGAAAAAAAATTCCGGGTGCTTTATTATTTACATAATTTGATACAATTTGGGCGTGATCCTAAAAAATTTTTGGCTGCGGCGTTATTTGCTTGCGAAGGCTACCAAAAATTGTGGCTGCGCCAATGTGGTGCGCCCCCCCGATATGTTAATGGGTCTAAAACCGCCCCTGACTAGCACTTTACAGCCTATATACGACACAACACTTTTTGCCGAATTTATATAATATATTATAGCAAGCCGATAAAAACGTTCCAGAATAGCAAGCAACTTTTCATTAAAATAAAAACATTTAACGGATCTACGAAAACGAGAAATTCTCAGAAAACTCAATTAAAGCATATTTTGAAATTGAACAGACCCCGCGCTTTCGAAAATTTATAGTGTTATGGGCTAAGGTATCTAACTTAATCGGTTTTAGATTTTTTTAAATCTGAATAATAAAAAATCCTAATTAAACCTGGTTTCGCAGTATTTTTATTTTTAGGTGAAAAGTACGAACTTTAATGATGTGTTCTTGTTTATCTGTGTTAAAAACATGTTAAGAGCAAACACTAGGGACGCCTTCGCCATTTCGTTTTTTGATCAATATTTCGTTATTTCTTCGTTTTATGGAAAAATCGGCCAAATACCTGTCTTGAAAGTTTATAATAAAAGTAGAAAAATAAATATGGAGAAATTTGACCAAATTTATTTTATAATCCTATAGGTAGACTGGTCGACATAACATAGGTAGTTATTAAGTCATTATACGTAATATTCCAGCAAACATGATGCAAAATTAAAATTTTAAAACACCACTAATAATGTTGCTTACCATCTATGGTAGTAACAGGGGTAGCAGTGATCGAGTCACATAGAATCCAAAAGACAGAAAACAGTAAAATGCATGAACACTCAACAAAGTCTGCACAAACATTATGTCACCTATCTACTATATAAGGTAGTATTTATACAAAACGACCAGATCGTCGAGTTTTTTTTTGCAAAATCGTTTATAATTTCGTCGATATTTAATGTTTCAACAAACTCGATTTCGATACTGATTAAGGATAAATCCGAAAGACGTTGTTGTCCCATGGGGTTAGGTAAATAGGTTTTTCCTACAGACGTGTGGAAAAATCAATTTTCCGCACTGATATCCGTGCGGAAAATTGGTTTTTCCACACTAGTGCGGAAAAATTTTTCGGCACGATTATGTCAAAATCAATAATAACTTGTAGTTATTACTTTTTTTCTCAGAATTAGTTACTGTTACATATAATATGTATGTGATTGTTATAGTTAATTAAAAATTATTAAATTTCTTTGAAATATGTGTTACTTATTTCCACACGTCTGTAGAAAAACTATTGTACCTGACACGTGCGGAAAAATTCATTTTCCGCACTTGTTCGATAAATAGCTATTTACTATTTCAAGTTTGGAAAAAGATCGTTCCGCTGATGCCACACTAACGGGTAAAGTTATAGAAATAACATCACTGCACTAGATACATCTGGAAAATTTGAAGAACACACTGATTTTTTAATAATAAATGATCCGCAAGTTCATACACTGTTTTTAATTTTGAAACGCTATCTCCAAGTCTCTAAGATTTAAAATTTGCCTGGGAAAGTCAATGGACAAGTCCTTTATAGGATATTGTTTGTAAATTCCGCGCTTTTACGTATAATTTATTATTCTTTACTTAACGAAGTTAAATTCTCAGGATCGATATAAAAAATAAAATTAATTATGAAAATGAAATACCTATCTATAAAAAGCAAAGCTGGCAGCAAGTTTTGAAGGGGCCGTCGGTGTGCCCCCCCCCCCCCCCCCCGTGTCTGCGGGGGTGTTTGTGACGCCACTGAATGTGTAGATTATTTTTATTGATACATAAAATAGAGTGTTGATGGATGAAAGTACCTACTTTTATGAAATAACACCTAACATTAGTTTTTGGAAAGCCCATATCATAACGAAATCATAAGAACACAAACATATACTATAGGTATGTTTATCCAAAACTACTCCACTAAATCATCCTAAAATTTGAGTGGGAATAATTTACCTAAAATTACAGATTCAGAGTAAAAGAAATAAAAGACTAATTTAATGGATATTTTTGATTATTCGGATCATTCGAAGGAATTGAGAGTGAATGTGTTTATTTAAATAATAAAAGTGTTCCAGTTACTCTTGAGTTAATTATTTTTAGCAGTCTGAAAAATTCATTACTTCAACCTAAAAATGTTTATTTGATTAAACTGTCAGCGTATTTTTTTTATGTATACATTATACATGCATGTGTACCTTTATATAGGTACTTAAAGGCTCTTCCTGTAACCTATACTTGTTATAGTAATTTTAAAACGTATAGACCAGGGTCGATAATTTTTGAAACAAAAAAAAATAATTGTAGGATGAAACCCATTGGAAAAGGAAGAGAATATAACAAAAATGAAAGGAAAAATAATTTACGGGCGATCCGAGGTCGGGAAGTGGAAGGGGTGAGTTTTTAAGGGTAGAAAACGATTTATCTCGATTTCCGGCAAAACTACAAGTCCTATGGAAAAACGTTAAATGCATGGCATAATGATTTAAAAAAAAATTTAGGATTCGAGTTTTTTTCGTTTCTTTGCATTTTTTATTTGCATTATTACCATAGTAATGTATATTTTTTTACACCATCAGAAAGTAGAGATTTCAACGACCAAAAAGCCCACCGACTTTTTTTTAAAGGAATAAGCAGATATTTTGACGTGAGAATTTTTGATTGAAAATTAGGCTGCTTTTTCGATATTAAGTCAAGATAAGGTGAAAAAATAAATATTTTAAATCAAAAAAATTACAGTGTGTTTGGGACATAAAAAGGTAAGTTTTCACCAAACGTCGCTAAAAAAAATTTTTTGTAAAAGATAAAAATAAAAAACCAAACACTTGGTTATTTGAATTTTTTACATAAATTTTGAGGTTATGTGAAAAAGTGTAAATACAAAAGTTGTAGATCTTCTTATTACCTACAACTTTGCCATTTAACGTTTTCCCATAGAACTTGTAGTTTTGCCGGGAATCGAGATAAATCGTTTTGTACCCTTAAAAACTCACCCCTTTCCACTTCCCGACCTCGGATCGCCCGTAAATTATTTTTCCATTCATTTTTGTTATATTCTCTTCCTTTTCCAATGGGCTTCATCCTACTATTATTTTTTTTCACTTTTTATCATTGTTTTCAAAGGCTTCAGCACTGGTCTAGTACCAATAAACTGAAGACACGAGAATAACTAAATAACTACAGTTTTATTCTTTTTGTAGCAAACCTAGAACGAGAAACTTTATCGGTCCAAGTATTTTTTCTTAGCAGTGCATAAAGATCAAAAATTTTACTTCCCTGTATTTAAAATTTCATTTTCTGACAATTCATTCTCATGCAAGCACAATAATTTCTAGTTTTACACCCGGAATTTCGAAATTTACTCTGTTATCTTTGAAAATATATTCCAGGGCATGTGCCCCCCTCCTTAGTGAAGTTCTGGACCGCCACTGGTCTATGAACAAGGAAACAAAAGCTGTAGACTGTTTTTAATAGATTATTTGCCCTAAAATTAAAACAAAACTCTTCTCAGAAACTATATACGTGACGCTCCTTTTTTCCAGCACAATAATATTTCGGGAAACAATGAACTTGAAGTGTCAATGCAAGATAGATGAGCACCAAGCAAAATTCTCAAAAATACGGCAGACTAGAAGTAATTAGTGCCGCTTCAAGATGAAAATATAAATAGAACTGGAATTACTAACCCTAACCCTATAACCTAGTTTTAAGATAGAGACGAGTGATCGCTGATCATGCAGTAAAAATTAATAGTCAGTTGTTATTTTTTTAACAATTTATTTTTCAATAGGTAGGTATTGTAAAGAAAAAAATAATATTTTTTCATCCGAAAATATGTTAGACGAGACAAAATAAGAGAATTTATTCTATAAACCTTTGACCACCCTGTATCTCAGGCTCAAAATATGCCTAGAAGCGGCTCAAAATAAGAGCTTTGCAAAATATTATTCTTCTCCAGAAAAGAAATGTATAATATAATTTTATTATTAAGTCAAAATAGTAAAAATTCCAACATTTTAATTTTTTTAAATAAGTATATATTTGATTTTAGCATGGTTTATTCTTAGTCCACTTTCAAAATTTCATTCTTCCACGTCAAGTAGTTATATCGAGCCAATAGTTCGGAGGAATTTGTATGCACATGGTAGAGCCCCTCAAATTAAGATCTCGAAAATTGTTTTTTACGATTAAGTACAGGCATGGGCAAAAAAAGTTCCACCTGGCTCACAGTCAAAACTTCAATGGAACTGCTTTTTAATGAAAATGCCGCTTAGACTGTGAGTCAGCTGAAAGGTTTTTTGGTCGCACCTGTACATTATTAACCTTCTCGCGAAGAAATTAAAATTTTGTCGGCTTCTCCAAAAAAAAACGACATATAAACACACTAAACTTTGAGGCACCAAAACCCAAAAATACTCTACGAGTAGTGGGGACACCGTTCCCAGAGGTAGTATAACTATGATTTATTTATCCCACTGCACTTAAAAATTGAGCGTTGGCCAAAGAAATATCATCGTATATAACCTGCTAAGTTATAATTTGGTTTTTACTGAAAAAAAAAAACATATTCATTACTTATATAACATTTTTTATTATCTTAAAAACTCCCCAGACACAAAGTCTGGACGATCCAGAGGTGCCCGCACTGTAGTTCCGAGTGTAAATTTTGTTTTCATTTAAAAACAGCTTGATATATTCGACCGGTTCTCACTTTTCTGGATATAGAGTGTCACAATGCATTCCCAGTTGGATTAGGATTAACACAGATTCAAGCTTTGTGATCGCGGCCGCCTTGGATAAGACAGTTGAAGATTGTGACGGGAGGGCGATCGTGTTTTGGTTGGCCTTTCGTTGTTTTGTGAATGGTGGTGCGGCTTTTGTTTTCGGGAACAGTTCAGTTTGGACGTAGCAATTGTTTAAAATGAAGTGGATGAAAAACATAGGACTTTAATCATTTTTTTTTGTAGCTGGACTGGATTTTTTTTTTATTGTGATCTTATTA
>OZ018385.1:53942637-54021668 GCA_963969555.1 Polydrusus pterygomalis
ATTTTAGCTTAGCGTTTTTCTCGAAAACGGTTAGATTTATCGAAACAAAAGTAGTATACCTTTTTTATGTCAAAAGATTAGGAGAAAAAAATATTCAGTCAAAATGCCCATACAGTGTAGGACAAAAATATTGGGACCATTCAAATTAAAGTATAGGCTTAATGTGGCGCCCTCTACAAAATTCGAAAAAAAAGTGGGCAAATTTCTATTTCTCATCCCGAAAAAGCCCCATATACGAGATTTCGTCAAAATATTATGAGCGTGGCAAAAGGTATTGCAAAAAAACTGCAAACAAATTTTAACTTTAACACCCTGTAACTTCGTTAATAATCAATTTTCAAAAAAATGTAATAGGAAGAGATGGCATTTATTTACGGTCTAGAAATGCCGTAAATTTTTTGCTCATCATTTCCGGACATCCTGTATAACCTTCATTGAAACATGCTACAGAAATTTTCAACCCGCGAAAAAAATGTCAAGCCAAATAAAAATATCACAAACTTGATTTTTGATTGTTATTTTGACGTCATAACTGTGGTATAATTAATATAACGCAATAAATATTTGTCAAATTTATTTTCATCAAAAGCGTTCCTCGTGTGTAACTCGTGATAAACAAAAATGCAAAGCTCAAAAATGTTTTTAACGTAATAATGCTATTGTTTTCTATTTTTCAAAGTTTAGGTATATGTATATGGGTAGACTGGTAGAGCAATAATTCGTCCAGGTTGTTTTTGAACTTCGAGCAATTAATTTCTTATTTCGGTTCTCTAATATTAAACTCACATTCCGTTTTCATTGTCCACGAAAAATTTTGTAATCTATGATCTGGGTACACTTTTCTTCAACACTTCTAATTTTTACATTAAAAATTCCTTTCATGTTTTGTTCAGGCAAATTGACTGACATAAAAAAAATTAGTAAAAAATATACGACTAATCTTTTTGGCAAACACTACGACTACGATTTGTATTTTTTTGAAGATATTCATATTATAACTTTTTGGTAAATTTTTTATAGCAAAAAAGGAAAATTACAGGGTGTTCCTTAATGACGTGCTAATATTTTAGGGTGTGATTCCTCAAGTCATTTTATAAAAAAAAGTTTATATAAACATATGTCCTAAACGGCTTAAATTTTTTGCTACAGGGTGTTGAATTTTTTCTTTTTTAATGCGTTTTTTGTAATATCTCCGAAAGTACTGTAGATAATATTTTTAATTTTGGCATGTGCTAATAGGACATAAAACCACGTTTTAGTTATAAAAGTTATTTTTTTGTCCCACCAGTGGCGTCCCTGCAAACATGTCCTCTGATATTTTTTAGAAAAAAAGTGGTACGCCACTGACATTTTTCCATGTGGATATTATTTCTGATTAGCCTAGTCAATTCTACATAAAAATGGTCTCTTGAGTTTTTTTCCTCAGGCACACCATTCTTAATTAAAATAATTCAATGCAAAGACAGGCGGAAGCATAAAAACTAAAGAGACCATGGAAAAATGTCAGTGGCGTACCACTTTTTTTCTAAAAAATAACAGATGACATGTTTGCAGGGACGCCACTGGTGGGACAAAAAAATTACTTTTATAATTAAAATATGTGGTTTTATGTCCTATTAGCATAAATGCCAAAATTGAAAATATTATCTATAGTACTTTCGGAGATATTACAAAAAAATCATTAAAAAAGAAAAAAATTCAACACCCTGTAGCAAAAAATTTAAGCCGTTTACGACATATGTTTATATGAACTTTTTTCATAAAATGACTTGAGGAATCACACCCTAAAATATTAGCACGTCATTAAGGAACACCCTGTATATATCGTTTGAAAGAATTATTCGAAAATATCAAATCAAATTTTTGATATTTTCGATCGGTACATCGTAATTAAGTGTACACTTATTAATTTTGTTCGCCTAGCTTGGCAGGAGGAGAAAAATTTTCGAAAAATTTGAAGGTTATTGTCATTGGTAACTCTCGAAATGAAAGTGTGTGATTGGCTTAGAATGACAGGTGTGAAATTTTCCCCTAAATTTTTTGCTCATCATTTCCGGACACCTTGTATAAACGTGCAGAATTTCAGCTGTCTGCGACCAGCGGTTACTAAGAACGGACGGAAGCGGACACCGAATACTGTTTATTTTTTTTTAATATTCGTATAAATATATTCTGTTTCATTAATTTTGGTTTTCTAATTTCCATGTCCCATTTTTTTATTTCCTTTGACCACTTGCGTACTGTCAACCGATAATTTATCACCATTGCTGTCATGTCACTCCTCCTTATTGAAACATTTACCTTGTTTCTATTTTATAGTTGTTCCAAGTAATTTCTGACAACGTGTCTAGTTAATTATTTTTATTTTTCGAGTTTCTAGAATTTCGGACATGTTTATGTCACCTTGTTTTCCGAGTTCGTTCACCTGGCATATTCAAATTAAAACTTTCGGTGGTGAATTTGGAACGTAAGGAAGTTGATTTCCTACCTCCCCCCGTTTTTTATTGCAATAAAACTTTATTTTCATGTTCGAATAATTTTTTAAACTTTCATACTTTTTAAACTTCTTGGTCTCCAGTTAAGATCTTCCCACTTCTTGGGACAGGCGTCTTATACAATATGTTGGCGTATTTTGCATTATTTCACGAACGTTTGCAACAAGTTCTTCGTTTCTTACAGATGATCTTCCTGCTCCTTTTTTGTGTTGTATAGAACCTGTTTCCCTAAACACAGCCCCGGTTCTTTTCAGGCAATGATAAAAATCCCCAGCAATAAAAACAACGTTAGAAAAATGTTCGTGAAAATCGTCCATGCACAAATCCGGATTGTATTGCCACTCACCATTTACTCTAACCTCGTTTCGAAAATACGCTTCAACCATGCATGTTTTGTGCTGTACTGCAAAGCCCATTGTGTGAATTGTTCAAGAAATTGGAAAAATTAGCGATGAATCAAATTACTTGTAACGCCTGTCAAAGATGACGGAATAACTGATTGATTGTTAATTCAGGTAGTTACTGACACCCAACAGGTATTAAGCTCTACGGCTAAGTATTACGTCCTTAGATGCAAGGCCCTCTTTGATGCAAATAATTTTTGCTCGCACGGTATAATGATATAAAATATATTTTGCGATACATAAATAAACATTTAACCAAAAATACCAAACCTCCATTAAGGAAAGAAGATATCTCATATCTCATGCTAAAATACTGTACCCAGAGTTGACATAATTCTATAGTTTTTCAATCAATACTCTTACCTAAACCTAATAGGTACCTAATTTAGGATTTGCTAGAAAACTTCGTGCTTTGTATTAATCTTCAAATTTATTTCGTCAATCGCGCCCCTTCAGATTTTCAATTTTCCATGGTTCCCAGGTTTTCCGCGTAATTTATCATTCGAAATGACCGAAGCCAGTCACTTCAATTCCATTGAAGTTTCACCTTGCTTTTGTTTATTAGTGTTTTCGAAATTTCGCAAATTTTCGACTTTCCTTGACTCGTTCGGTTTTTGTGGTTTCGGGATTTTGAAAAATGGTTATGGAAAACGTACCTTATTTTTAGAACTATATGCATGCGACATTTAATAGGTATAACTACATGTTTTTTTAATGCACGTAAAACAATATGTCTCCCTGCATAGACCAGGGTCGATAATTTTTGAAACCAAAAAAAAGAAGAGTAGGATGAAACCCATTGGAAAAGGAAGAAAATATAACAAGAATGAAAGGAAAAATAATTTACAGGTGATCCGAGGTCGGGAAGTGGAAGGGGGTGAGTTTTTAAGGGTAGAAAACGATTTATCTCGATTTCCGGCAAAACTACAAGTCCTATTGAAAAACGTTAAATAGCAAAGTTGTAGGTAATAAAAAGATCTACAACTTTTGTATTTACACTTTTTTCACATAACCTCAAAATTTATGTGAAAAAAATTCAAATAACCAAGTTTTTGGTTTTTATTTTTCTTTTACAAAAAAAAAAATTTCACGAAATTTGGTGAAAACTTACCTTTTTATGTTCACACTGTAATTTTTTGATTTAAAATATTTATTTTTTCACCTTATTTTGACTTAATATCGAAAAAGCACCCTAATTTTCAATCGAAAATTCTCACGTCAAAATATCTGCTTTTTGTTCGTTGAAATCTCTGCTTTCTGATTGTGTAAAAAAAATATACATTACTATGGTAAATGTTCTCAAAAAATGCAAAGAAACGAAAAAAACTCGAATCGGAAATTTTTTTTTAATCATTTTGTAAAATTTTGAGCTACTTATTAAAATTTATACTTTAATAATATCAATGTAACATGGAATCTTACGTTTTTCGAGTAATTAAAGTATAAATTTTAATAAATAGCTCAAAATTGTACATAATGATTTAAAAAAAAAATCGGATTCGTGTTTTTTTCGTTTCTTTGCATTTTTTGAGAATATTTACCATAGTAATGTATATTTTTTACACCATCAGAAAGTAGAGCTTTCAACGAACAAAAAGCCTATACCGACTTTTTTAAAAAAAGCAGATATTTTGACGTGAGAATTTTTGATTGAAAACTAGGGTGCTTTTTTGATATTAAGTTAAAATATTAAGGTGACTATTTAACTAGAGTGTTTTACACTGGCAAAATGTCATAGCAACGGCCGGTCTTCTACTGGCAAAATTACTACCTGCACCTACCTGGACAAAATTCACATGTGATTTTTGCCGCGGCAAAATTTTGTCTTTTTTCTAGTTAAATAGTTATGTCGAATACCACTCGAGAAAAAATTGTTCTCAAGGATTTATTTAAGTTTGTTGCTTTTAAGCAATTTCGCTCATGACATTTTCGACAAAATCACTCGCCTGACGGCTCGTGATTTTGTCAAAAATGTCATTCGCGAAATTGCCAAGCAACAAACTTTCATACCTTTCGAAAATTTTGCCGACAAAATTTTATCTCTTGTGATATTATATATGAAAAATTATTTGAATTTTTCACATAAATTTTGAGGTTATGTGAAAAAAAAATAAAAACAAAAGTTGTAGATCATTTTATTACCTACAACTTTGCCATTTAACGTTTTTCCATAGGACTTGTAGTTTTGCCGGAAATCGGGATAAATCGTTTTCTACCCTTAAAAACTCACCCCTTTCCACTTCCCGACTTCGGATCGCCCGTAAATTATTTTTCCTTTCATTTTTGTTATATTCTCTTCCTTTTCCAATGGGTTTCATCCTACTATAATTTTTTTCACTTTTTACCATTTTCAAAGGTAGCATGACGACTGAACAAATCAAAACTTTCTGGCAATTTATATCCTTCTTCTATGATAAATAATGCGTACCTACATTAGTTACAGAATACAGACAGATATGTATCAAAGCTAAGTTTATTTAGTTTTGTATGAGAAGTTTAAAAATAACGTTCAAAGTCCGGCAAACAAGTAGAGCTTATGTATAATTAGAGAAAATCGTCTGTAATTTATCCGAAACTTTAAAATAAACCCGCACCTGGACGGTGATTTTTTTTCGCTTCCGCGATTTACAATAACGAAACGTAACCCAACCAACGAGAAAAAAGGGAAAAATCTAAAGCTTTACAGAAGAGCCTCGAACTTATTGTAATGATCAAAGCTGGACAACCTCTCCCCCCCCCCCCCCCCTCCTCTCGCATATTTACAATGTAGGCACTTTTTAACATGTCCTCGTGCAGACCTTGGTGGCCTTACATTACAATAAGCAACTAATTCAGCGAATTTATAACTTTAAAAAACCAGAAATAGAACTTTTAAAAGCCCATTATATTTTTATTAGGTAGGCATACGTCCATAAACTTGTCTATCAGTTCATTATAGTAAAAACCTTAAAATACTGTTAAAATCTATTTTTGGACGGTTCGCAGGTTGTAAATCCAAAAATAGGTTGGTAGGTGATATTTTTATAAATTGTAATGATCGGTATAGGTATCTTTAAAATGGTATTAAAACATACCGATTGTATTTTTTAATCGGCGAAAAAACAATATTTCTAACTATAAAACATGTTTTTCTATTTCACGTTCATAATAAGCTCAGTACGATACGCATTTGCGTATCGTAATGAAGCTATTTCGATACGCGTTTTTTCTTTATTTGATGTTGGTAACATGTAAATGATTTATTTCATTGACTTGCGCGGCCTTTGTGATTTAAGAGAAAACCCATTTTTCGCGCAGAGGAAAAATAGCTTGATAACTTACTTTTTTATTCTGTGTGGATAACAGTCATGTATGTTGGTTGCATAAATCTATAAATCAATCTTTTGTAGATGCTTCAAGCTCTATCATTTTCTGCCAAATCCTATCCAAAATTCAATCTACTAACCTTCCAATGTCGATTTTAACTTCAACTTTATTTGAATTTTCCATCTTCCCTATACTAAATTGCAATGCCATGACGTAAAATCACGTCTTTTGAAATTCGAAAAAAAGTAGCAAAATCTCCCGAATTTCCGAACGCTCTGTATATGTACCGAATATACAAGGATCACACAACGTATTTCGTCCAATTTCAAATCTCATATCGCTAAAGTAACTTTAGAATCTCGTGGTGAAAATGGGTCCAATAAATCAAAAAATGACAGTTTGCAAAATAATTTTTGTTGTCCAGAGGCTGCTATGATAAAAAATAGTATTACCAACATAAAATTTAGACATAAAAATTTACAAAATTTGAAGGATTTATTTTCTTTTTAAAATGTATTTTTCTTGATTATAAAAGGTGAAATAGAAAAAGATGTATAAAGCACATGTTTCATAAGGCGTTTTAGCGCACGTGTCTATAAAAAAACTCGCCACTTTGTGGCTCGTTTTTTAAATAGACGCATGCGCTAAAACCGCTTCTTATGAAACGTGTACTTTAATATACTATTTCGATATTTTTCAGTACTTACTTAAGTAAAGTTAAAGTTTCAGAACTTTCGAACACCAAATAACCGATCTTTTAAGTGGGAGTGCGTATATATATTCGGTGCAATGGCGTAACAAAAACTGAGTACCCCCCCCCCCTCCCCCCGCAAACGTTTTCAGGGGCCCCCTCTTTATAACGAATGGAAAATGATAATTCTTACTTCCATTACTATTAGGTTCAGGTTTATGAATTTTTGAATTCGTTAATCGGGTAATAATTTAATAATTGGGCTTAAACACACATTGTGTGTTACCCACTATTAAAACAGCAAACAATTCGAATTTATTTTATAATCCTATAGATAGACTGGGTAGACATAACATAGGTAGTTATGAAGTCATTATACGTAATATTCCAGCAAACATGATGCAAAATCAAAATTTTGAAACAACATGCACTTATACAGTGTGTGTATAAAGTCTGGAAACGGCTTAATAACATCACAATTTACTGGCTGATTTAAACCAAATTTGGTACAGTTGTGTAAGAGGATCTAACGCACCGAATGACGATATTGGCGTTGTTGCCAGCTTTTTAGTTTGTCTGGAATTCGAACGAATTTTATATTTTTAAATATAACACCCAGTATATTTTTACATTTTTAAATTCCACATAAAATTATAATTATTTTTTATTAAATGCATTATTAGTCTATACTTCATAGTTTCCGAGATATTGACTCTCGAAAAGTGACATTTTTGAACTTTGACAGCTTATAACTTTCTAACAGTACGTCTTAGAGCAAAACGGCTTACATGTCCCTATCTTCAATTTTTATTATCTTCCCAAAAAAATCAACTTCCGGTTAAACCGGATGTAACTCGAAAGCAGGAAATATAGTTGTTCCGGTTTAACTGGAAGTTGATTTTTTTGGGAAGATAATAAAAATTGAAGATAGGAACATGTAAGCCGTTTTGCTCTAAGACGTACTGTTAGAAAGTTATAAGCTGTCAAAGTTCAAAAATGTCACTTTTCGAGAGTCAATATCTCGGAAACTATGAAAAAGTATAGACTAATAATGCATTTAATAAAAAATAATTATAATTTTATGTGGAATTTAAAAATGTAAAAATATACTGGGTGTTATATTTAAAAATATAAAATTCGTTCGAATTCCAGACAAACTAAAAAGCTGGCAATAACGCCAATATCGTCATTCGGTGCGTTAGATCCTCTTACACAACTGTACCAAATTTGGTTTAAATCGGCCAGTATATTGTGATGTTATTAAGCCGTTTCCAGACTTTATACACACACTGTATATGTTGCTTACCATGTATGGTAGTAACGGGGGTAGCAGTGATCGAGCCTCATAGAATCCAAAAGACAGAAAACATGAACACTCAACAAGTCTGCACAAACTTTATAAATCACCAAGTACTATACAAGGTATTATACAAAACGACCAGATCGTCGAGAGTTTTTTTTTGCAAACTCGTTTATACTTAATTTCGTCGATATTTAATGTTTTAACAATGAACTCGTGTTCGATACTGATTAAGGATAAATCCGAAAGGCGTTGTTGTCCCATATGGTGTTACGTACCCAAAGGTTTTTACTATTTTAAGTTAGGAAAAAGATCGTTCCGCTGATGCCACACTAACGGGTAAAGTTATAGAAATAAAATCACTGCACTAGATACATCTGGAAAATTTGAAAATGATCCACAACCCAACTAGCAATATGGATATCCAAAACGACAAAAGTATTATATAGGTGTTCGTTAGTGCTATTTAAAGAATACTTTAGTTCTATAATGCCGATAGTTAAAACCATTCTAGCGAACGAACCAAATTATCCCATAATATAGTTGTAAGAATAAATATACAACAAATATTATAGTAGAAACGGCAATCAGGAGTATCTGTGTTTTATTAGTATTGCATAATTATTTTTATCACATTTTACACAGCCCTTTTAAAATAGTTCTAAAAGATGTATATATAAACTGTATAGTATTTGTCAATACTCTTATACAACAGTTATAAAATAGTTTTATACACATTGAATAAGAACTTGTGTAGCTTACTTTAAAATAATTTATTAAAATTAGTATAATATTAAGACAATACAACTCTTACAGAACTACTTTAAAACTATTTTATAGACGTTCATAATCTTAGAAATTGTCACTATTATAAAATTCTTATAACATTAAAATGTATCTTATTAGAATAAAATGTTTACTAACACCGCGTTATACAACTTAACCTCATTTCCGTTTATAGAACAAAAATGATAAATGATGATAAACAAATTTAAATTAAATCAAAACATGCTTTATTGTTGAAGAACATACAATTTCATTGACAAAGTGTATATAATAAAATAATATATTCTAGATACTACCTAAAAATAGATATGAAAACAGAGAAGGGGACAAACACGTCCTTAAAATTCACAAGTAGTTAAGTCAACAAACTATAAAATAAAATAAATCCTCTTACTTAATTACTTTGACCATGGTTGACTCATAATGGTCCCAAAATTTAAAAACGGGTTTCGACTTTTGTCTAGTATTATAATACACCTAGGTACCCACCTAATTAAAAGTTGGCAACCTTTCAAAAACTGTATAGATGGCGTTCATGTAAGGTTTCTTTAGCGCCTGCATAGGCAACATTACACCACTAAAGTCTCCTATAATGACCCAAAAAGATCCAAACGACTTTTTAGCGTATAATTAGACAATATTATTCAACCAAAGCGTCGTATAATGACGAAAAGAGAACGAAAACATTGTATTAAAAATCCGCCATATTTTTCACTTCCTTTCGCTATTTCGACTGACGCCATTATGCAAATCTTATTTTCTTAAACAAAAAATACACGAAAATTATCAATTTTTTTAGACAATGACCATAATTACATAATTATTCTATCATCCACGTATTAAATCTGGTGTAAAATATACTGCAGATTAAATTTTTACTTTTTTTGTTAAATATTTGTTATCGTAATAAACCCAAATTTACGACAAAGAGAAGGCGCTTGCATTTTTTACTGTAAAAGTATATATATTTTGTCAGAAAAAGTTGCCGGGCACATAAGATTCGTCATTTAATGCCGTTTGTCAAAGATTCTATCATTACAAAATATTTTTTATTAGAAATATTCCATCGCCATTTTAACTTATAAATGTTATCCATATTATTTTGCAAGACCTGGGTTTTACAGCAATTTTGCGATATTTTGGTGTAGTTTCTTGAACATTATAAAATGAAATTTTTGTTTAAAATAAATGCAATTTATAAGGCAGACCAAGAGGATATCTATATAACAGTTTTATAAGTGTTATTTAAATATACCTATATGAATTGTATAATGACTGTATAGCCTTACAATACAGACACTATAGAATTAAAATATTTTATAAAAATGGGCCTTTTTTGGTTGTATAGCTATCGTATTACGGTTTAAAAACCCCTTTAAAAATAATTTGGTTTTATCAACTATCCTTGTGTAGTGGTTTATACAATCATTATAAATATAATTTTGCTAGTTGGGAAGTTCATACACTGTTTTTAATTTTGAAATACTACCTCCAAGTCCCTTTCTGAGGCTTAAAATTTGACTAGGAAAGTTAATGGACAAGTCTTTATGGTATATCGTTTGTAAATTCCGCGCTGTCACGTATAAATTCTTCTTCACTTAAAGAAGTTAAATTCTCAGGTTATAAAAAAATTTAATTAATTATGAAATGAAATACCTATAAAAAGCAAAGCTGGCAGCAAATTTTGAAGGGGCCGTCAATGTGCCCCCCCCCCTGCTCTGCAGGGGTGTTTGATATGCCACTGTTTTTTGATAAAACGAAATATTCATCAAAATATGAAATGTGAACGCTATCTAGCCGTCTATATAATATTATATAGTTTGTTCTTGTTTTTTTTTATAACGATTTGTTATGCTATGAATAATAACAAACTAAAATTCAAATGCGTCGGATCAAACACTTTATTGATTCTACTTTATAAAATAAAAGTAAAAAAACGGGGTTTACAACCCGAGATGAAAAATTTTAATTCCACAATCAATTAAAAACATACCTACCATTACACAACTTTATTTTTTTTTGGGTCAAAGCACTATTAAGAAACAAAATAACATATGTCTTGATAAACGGTAGGTAGGTTGAAATTGGGGGAAATATCACATAAATATTTGTCTTGGCACTGTTCAAACGTTAAAACTTAATTGCCCAATTTTATTTTTAATTTTAAACAGTACTGATTTCCGTGTTTATTAAATTGGAGCTTGAAAATAAGAGTATTATACCTATCCAATCAATCTCTTATTATTAATAGGAAAATTTCCTGTATTTGCGTGTTTTTCATGCAAATTTTGTAAAAAGTAGGAATTTTCGCTATTTGTACATAAATAAAGGATCAATAAAGGTAAAAAAATATGCGGTTTGCAAAACTCTTGGTAGTTTTTTTTTTATATACAGGGTTAGTTGAAATAACCGGAACGGCTAATTTTCTTCAAAACTACCAAGGCAAAATCAATGAAATTTGGTACAGGTGGATAACTTAAAAAATTGAATTGAAAATTGACGTTGCCAGATTTTTAGTTTTTTTCTGTAACTCAAGGAATGTTTCTTTTTTAAATGTAAACACTACTCTTTTTTTTATTGACATGATTCGATTCCTCCCATCAACATTACCATTTCCTGATAGTACCAAATTTTTATCTCAAATAGTTCTATGGGAAAAAGTTAATTAGTTACAACTATAACTCTCCATTTAAAAACGTTTCAAATAATGTGAAAAGGAAGGTTGTTGGTTGGTAGACCTAATGAACCCAATAGTATCGATAACAATAATAACATCAAGCAACTACTAACAATAAACATAGCTAGTAAAAATTACTTACATATTATCGGTTTCATAATCAAATTAATGTAGTGTCACAACGTTCTCGTTAGAGAACGTTGTGGTACTATAATATGTACCTAAGTAATTTTTACTAGCTATGTTATTGTTAGTGGTTGTTTGTTGCTATTATGATCGTTATCGATACCATTAGGTACATTATGTCTACCAACCTTCCTTTTCACATTATTTGAAACGATCTTAAATGGGAATAGATTGGATTTTTTTTAGAGTTAGAGTTGTATACAGTGACCGGCAGAAAGTGCGCAGCATATGGGAAAGTTTTTTATCGTTAAGTTTAGAAAATTAATTTTATTTTAGATAGGTTCTGCATGTTCTCAAACCAAAATAACACCCATTAAATCCGGTAAAAGTCTTATGGTATACGAGGTGGGATCAAAAATTTGAAATTCCGGTAAGAGTAAAGTACCTCCATCTTTTATTTTTAAATATTTTTTTACTAAGAATTATTGTTTTAATTTCAAAGTTATACCCAAATTCCAAATTTCGCTTATTTTGGACAAAAAAAATGGATTTAATCGTGTTTTCTGAATAACCCTGTATAAAAAATAAATGGCAACCGAACAGTACGAAAATAAGATTTTCTGCAGACTTTGTTAAAGATTACCGTCGATCATAAGTCCGATTAGTTTGTTTTCATAATATTATGGCTTTTTAAAATAAAAACATAAAAATATTAAATATTTTTGCTGCACACCGTATTTTATTTTCTAATGGAACAAGTTAATTTCATCTAACTGAAATTTTTTGATTTACATTGACTTAAAGCATCTCCTAAATAGTTTTTTATACATTGAAGTATGCATAGAAAGTTTCCTTTTGATTTATAAAGAAAAGAATTTAAATTAAAAATATATTTTGAACGGATTTTATTCGTCACGCAAAATAAGGAAACTGTATTATATATATATATATAATATAAATACTAATTTTTTATGCCCTAAATAAGCCTAAAAATAATAACACAAATTAATTTCCTTCTGTCCTTCTCATAATCTACCTATACTATTTAAGATCAATAAAGCAGCCAAATATAAATACAAATAAAAAAATCAAAAAATAAATTTATAAATCTTTATAAATCAAAAGTAAACTTTTTATGCATACTTCAATGTATAAAAAACTATTTAGGAGATGTTTTAAGTCAATGTAAATCAAAAAATTTCAGTTAGATGAAATTAACTTGTTCCCTCAGAAAATAAAATACGGTGTGCAGCAAAAATATTTAATATTTTTATGTTTTTATTTTAAAAAGCCATAATATTATGAAAACAAACTAATCGGAGTTATGACATAGACAATTTACCTTTAGATAAACAAACAATAATCACGAATGTGGCAGTTTTATGGCCTCGCGCATGTAAACAAAACTGGGAACTATTAGACATGCGCACTGCAACATTATCGTTTGACGAATGGGAAAATATACAGGTCCGGGCTTTAAAATTTAAATTCTTGCTCATATGCCACCATAGAGGGTTTATTTTACCCCTATTTGGGCATAATACAATTATACAACGGCTGCAACTAGTACTAGTTATTGTTTATATTACAATCCGAGTCACTAAAAGCACAAACACAATTCACTAACTAAACTACACAAAAACCAGAAATCCATAAATATTAAACACCAGTCCTACAATCCACGATAGCCGATCCGATAGATGAAAACTTTAGAAAACTACAAGGAATCCGCAGAGAAGAGAAACCTTAAAACACAACAACAAAAATGGCGGCCTAGCCGGTTCTGGAGAAAATTCTTGAGCGCGTTGATTATTGTCGATAAAGTAGGACGGCCGATAACACGAGGTTTGTGCGCATGCACGAAGGTTCCCCGAATGAAGACAGCTGACCGACGAGTCATGCGCTCGGACGCATTTTTTCACCCATAAAACGTAACTTTTGTTTGCGCAGGAGATAAGCTGTAGGTATCTAAAGGTAAATTGTCTATGAGTTATGATCGACGGTAATCTCTAACAAAGTCTGCAGAAAATCTTATTTTCGTACTGTTCGGTTGCCATTTATTTTTTATACAGGGTTATTCAGAAAACACGATTAAATCCATTTTTTTGTCCAAAATAAGCGAAATTTGGAATTTGGGTATTACTTTGAAATTAAAACAATAATTCTTAGTAAAAAAATATTCTAAAATGAAAGACGGAGGTACTTTACTCTTAGCGGAATTTCAAATTTTTGATCCTACCTCGTATACCATAAGACTTTTACCGGATTTAATGAGTGTTATTTTGGTTTGAGAACATGCAGAACCTATCTAGAATAAAATTAATTTTCTAAACTTAAAGATAAAAAAGTTTCCCATATGCTGCGCACTTTCTGCCGGTCACTGTATAACTAATTAACTTTTTTTCCCATAGAACTATTCGAGATAAAAATTTGATACTATCAGACGGTAATGTTGATGGGAGTAAATCAAATTCAATAAAAAAAAGAGTAGTGTTACATTTAAGAAAAAAACATTCCTTGAGTTACAGAAAAAACTAAAAATCTGGCAACGTCGCAATTGTCAATTTTCAGTTCAATTTTTTAAGTTATCCACCTGCACCAAAATTCATTGATTTAGCCTTGGTTTGGTAGTTTTGAAGAAAATTAGCCGTTCAACTAACCCTGTATATATATCCTGTATACTACCTACCTATATAGTATCCCTGCATGGCTATACGGCTTGTACAGTTTTCGTTCGTTTCGTCAAGTGGTTTTTGAGCTTTCACTGTCGTTTTTCTGTCCATGTGCTGTTAACCTTTTAGTAATTTCATCGGCAAGGAAAGTATTAATAAAAACTGGGTTAGACGGACAAAATGGCGAATGCTAATAAAAGTATAACCAAAATTACATTCATTTTTTACAGATATGTTTTTTATGTTTACGTTTTCATGTACATAATATACTATTATACATACCTGTGTCTATTACACACCTGTCTCATTACGCTATAAACATCAATTAATCCTATTTTTGAAACTTTTATTACAAACAGTACGAATAGAGACGTATGTTCAATGTTCATGGCTTATCTAGCGCCTGGGCCATATTTTAACTAAAAATAATTGATGAATTATTTCGTGTCTTGCACAACTTGCCAAAATAAAATAAATTATAATGTGAAATTGCCACAAATATGCGCCAAAATACTTATTTTTTAAAGCTTGTTAGAAATTTTTTTGGATATTTATTCACACAATACATAACCCTATTTTATAATCACAACTGATATCTTTTATGCAATCATAATTTATGTAATGTAAATTTTATTAAAATAAAGTTTATATTTTAAGTGCAAAAACAACATAAAATTCAGAAAATATTGAATACGCACACACTCTTTAAAATCATGGTTCGAAATATTCATAAACGCGCCACTAGACTGAAGATGGCAGCAGATCCAACATTTCCACCAGTCAAATTATAATTAAAAATTTCACTTACCTGTATTTATTTGACAGTTACTCCAAATTTTAGTGAAATAAACGTCAAACATGTTACTTTTTAACCAAAAACAGTTCTAGTGCCAGTTCGGGATCGAATTTTAGTAAAATAAAACACTGAAATTCAGTGCGCACATTTAAATTTTCGCGCCAAGTGTAATCCTACCGAAAAGCAACCAACTTCAGAGCAGTGAAATAAAAAATGGCGTTCATATCGATCAAATCTCCTGCTATCCGTAAGAAAAGTTAAATAAATAAGCTTCAAATGCCTTTTATAGTGATTAAACACCAGCGAAAACGTTATTTTGCATGTCGAGCTCATATTTAAAGGATAAGTTTTCGAATTTAACAGTTTGTTCTAAAAAAAATATCGGTTTTTGTTCGTTCCTGCAAATGTCAAGCAAGTAGACTATTGGATATTTTTACCGTTTTTGCATGATTTCCTGCTCACGATACACTGCTTTTTATGCCTACATACTGCCACAGGAACTCCAAACACACACCAGACACCTCATTAATAAAAATGAATGCTCACTAATATGGAAAACCTTTAAAAAAGCGATTGGAGTCCTTGAAGGTATGCTGTAATGATACCTGCGAGTGTGACAGTTTAATTTTACTACGTAAATCTAAATTTAACCCGTTTATTTTTGGCGAAATTATCAAAGCAAGACCTTCTTAATAAATCAGACTTTTTTCCTTTCAATTTAGTGATTCTTTTAATGTGCTCTTAGCCGCTGCTTCTGCGCTAGTTGCCTTTATTATTTTTGCCAAAAAAGGTGTTTTTTACGCTTTCTAATGTAAATAGGAGGTGAACAGATTATGGAATAAACCTTTGCATGCAACAAGAGCGTTACGCGATTATAATAAAAGGTAGTTAAACGATAAAAGGGATGGTTTTATGTAAAAATTAATTTTAAAAAATCAATAAAGTCCGGGCGTAACAAATCGTAGGAGGCATGGAAAGGCAGCGTTGCCGGGTCGGGATTTATTTTATTAAGTTTTTACAAATCATTAATTTTATTTCACTGGAAAATTGATTTTTAATACACAAATTCATTTTGGATTAAAAACTAGGGACACTAATATAACCTCCATGAAACTTCGTTCTTTTTTTCTTCGTCATTATGTACCTAGGCAGTTAGTATTAGAAAAGGACAAAAGCGAAAATACATATCAGAAACCTAACTTTTAAGAATAATAAACCTTTTAAGAAGAATTACATAGGTATCTCCAAGCTTGTCCGACGAAAACATTCTAAAATACACAATTTTTGTAGTAATATTTTAGTAATAATTTTTTAATATTTTTGTAACTTGCATGAAGCAGCATCAGTACTGTGCTGCGATTTTATTTGACAAAATACTTGATGACCAAGAAATTTGTTAAATTTGGCACCACGGCGGCTATGTCTTTCCAAAATTTACGCCGGCGCCTACGCCGATCAGCTGGTCGTTCTTCACGGCCTCGTCGCTCGTCCGATTTTAGGCAAACAGAAATACAAAAATGCACGGCAGGCAGCCTAAAACTGAAATTCGATCGTTCGGCCGCGTTTTTTTCGCAGGAAAATGACGAATTTTCGATCGATTTTTCAGGATTTTTAAAGGAAATTCCTGTTTCAGGCCCAAGAATTTGAGCTACGAAAACCATTTGGACTCGACAGACCAAAATAACAATATAACAATGACGTCGGAAGACCTATTGCAGCCTGGGCATGTTGTCAAGGAAAGGTGGAAGGTAAGCATTAGTTTTTCGCATATTTTTGCACGCATAACTTTCCGAAACCAAAAAACACAGTTTTAAATGCTTTTTTTCCTTTATTCGGCTTTGGCGGAAGATGTTGACCTTTCTTTTGTTTCAACACCCCAACCTCGCAATCAATTGTGTTTTTTTTTTGCACTTAACTTGGTTAGAAACTATTTCCACAATACATTTTCAAAGTAAATAATTGGTTCTCGCCAGTTCCATTATTCGGCTATTTTTATTTAATCAATGTTATATCCCAAAAAAATATCAATCAATATAGGATTTGGATGACAAGTTTGGGTATTTTTTATTGCCCTTGACAGTTTTTATTAGTTCTCTTTGGTCTCTTTATGTGTTTGTTTTCCAAAGTCTGCTGAAAGTTTTGTTGTTTCTTTTGTATTTCTGGATAGTATTTAGCTAATAGATTGTCCCTTTTAGGGCTTATTTTTAGAATATAGCTCCTATCAAGGATCAAAAACAGTTATTTAGCGCGACTTTAAAAGAAAAAACATTAATATGCATTATTAAACAATTTCTTTTTGAGTAAAAATAATACATTCTTAATATATACAGGGTGTTTTTTTAAGGTCGACGAGCGGCCATATCTCGGAAACTACTGGGCATAGAAACTCAGGAAAAGAAAAATGAAAATTAAAGTGGCCATGAGAAAATTCTGGAAATAATTTTTAAGTTCCGCATTTTGCCGCAAGAGGGCGTAATTGAAAAGTAAATTTTAAAATTTTACATAACTCCGAAAATTCCACATTAAGGTATATGTTTGATAACACTATTTTAAAGCTTGGACAATTATGCATCATTCTGGTCTTGTGCTCATTGGCGTAGCGACTTTAATAAGAGTGGGGGAAGCTGTTGAAAGTGTAATCATTTAAATCGCTGTAACTTATAAACGACTTATCCGATTTTAGCAAACTAAATACTGTTTGGAAGAGAAATGTATGCACTTTCACCAGTCGTATTTAGTTGTCCATAATAGTTCTCAAAGAAAAGCTAGAGGGCGCAATTTGCAATAACAATACATTTTTTGATTTTACTACGAAAAAATAAATCATACGGTATACCTATGGCATCACAATCGGAAATTAGATGAAATTTGCAAGAAAAGATGTGAAGACCGCAATTCGATATCCTTGTTGGTTTCAGAGTTATCGCCAAAATAATAATTATTAATACAAATAGCGCCCTCTAGCAATTTTATTAGAAACTATCGTGTACCATTGGATACGACAATTGAAGGTTCTTTCAAACAAGCTTAAATTTAGTAAAATCGGATAAGTCGTTTAGAAGTTACCGCGATTTTAAAGTTTACACTTTCAATAGCTTCTCCCACTCTTATCAAGTGAAAGTGAAAACATTAAAATCGCTGTAACTTCTAAACGACTTATCCGATTTTACTAAATTTAAGCTTGTTTGAAAGTGCCTTCAATTGTCGTATCTAATGGTACACGATAGATTCTAATAAAATTGCTAGGGGGCGCTATTTGTATTATTAATTATTATTTTGGCGATAACTCTGAAACGAACAAGGATATCGAATTGCGGTCTTCACATCTTTTCTTGCAAATTCCATCTACTTTCCGATTATGATGCCATAGGTATACCGTATGATTTATTTTTTCGGAGCAAAATCAAAAAATGTATTTTTATTGCAAATTGCGCCCTCTAGCATTTTTTTTTGGAACTATTATGGACAACTAAATACGATTGGTGAAAGTTCATACATTCCTCTTCCAAACAGTCTTTAGTTTGCTAAAATCGGATAAGCCGTTTATAAGTTACAGCGATTTAAATGATTACACATTCAACAGCTTCCCCCACTCTTATTAAAGTCGGTACGCCAATGAGCATAAGACCAAAATGATACATAATTGTCCAAGCTTTAAAATGGTGTTATCAACATATACCTTAATGTGGAATTTTCGGAGTTATGTAAACTTTTAAAATTTACTTTTCAATTACGCCCTCTTGCGGCAAAATGCGGAACTTAAAAATTATTTCCAGAATTTTCTCATGGCCACTTTAATTATCATTTTTCTTTTCCTGAGTTTCTATGCCCAGTAATTTCCGAGATATGGCCGCTCGTCGACCTTAAAAAAACACCCTGTATTTTAAAATTTTACACAGGTTGTAAAAAAAATCGGTGGCGGCGGTTTCGGCGAGATCTACGAGGGGCAGGACTTGCTCACCAAAGAGCAGGTCGCCCTGAAGGTGGAGAGCGCTAGGCAGCCGAAACAAGTACTCAAAATGGAGGTGGCTGTGCTAAAAAAGCTGCAAGGGAAAGAGCATATTTGCAGGTGAGTCTTTTTACTTTTCTGGCAAGAGAACCAGTCGGTGCAAACGTATTGTCACTTTTGCATTATTTGATTACTGATATTTTCAGTCCATAAAGCCTTTAATTCCGTATTTCCTATACAAACATTGTCACATGCTAAATGTGATTTCCTTTCAGAAACCAAAGATTCCATCAATTATTGCATATAAATCGACGTAAATGTCGCATCAAAAGTTCGTTTTTCGCGTGTCAACAAGCCGTAACTTCCATCCGGATCTATTTAGAGACGATTGATTGCGATTATGGCAGATATATATTGACTATGCTAGAATTAGAGGGACGAATGGGTTAAGTGGATATGTATTTGTTGTCCTTATTTCGAAATTAAACACATTTGGGGAAAATGTGAAAGAATTTTTTAAAGTGTAACTAAGGGGTGTATATTAATTTATTATTTTGGTTAACTTCTATAAAAAGGATTGTTCCAAATTCCATGGTTATTGGTTAAACCACTGAACAGAAATACATACATATTAATTTCTTATATCTATATATTTATAATTGCTTGCGGACAATTTAATTAAAGGAAAAGTTAAAACTAGTTTTAATTGTAACTTATAATAATTGAAATGAATTTAAAAAAGGAAAATTTGATATATTGTTGTTCTCCAAATAAACCTCCTTTGCCTACTGTTCCTGCTCTCTTTTCAGGTTTATTGGCTGTGGCAGGAACGACCGCTTCAACTACGTCGTGATGCAACTCCAGGGCCGTAATCTGGCCGAGCTGCGGCGGGCCCAGCCCAGGGCCGCGTTTAGTCTTTCCACTACTCTAAGGTTAGGCCTTCAGATACTGAGGGCCATCGAGAGTATTCATTCGGTTGGGTTCTTGCATCGTGATATTAAGCCTGTGAGTATACATAGATGTATTGTATTATCATAGGCCTTATTACTAGATTCGTCTGTTGAAAGGTCATTAATAAGAAAATAAAAAAAAAAAATCGAGATTGTTAATTATGAAAAGAAAAAAATTGTGTTTTTCTGACAAAACCTGTAAATGGAAGTTCTCAGTTCAACGAATTTTCTAGCATAGACAGTATGAATTCTGGAGAATTATACCATGAGTTATATGACCTATTAATAAATGTTTTTGTTTTCCTCAGAGTAATTTTTCAATGGGTAGACTGCCATATAACTGTAGGAAAGTGTACATGTTGGACTTTGGACTGGCCCGCCAATACACCACGGCCACTGGTGAAGTTCGGGCGCCCAGGGCCGCAGCCGGTTTCAGGGGCACCGTCCGCTACGCTAGCATCAACGCCCACAAGAACAGAGGTAAAATAATTACCAGTTTGTCCAGCAACAATTTTTTTATTCAGTGATCGAAATCAACGAAGTTGTAAATAGAAATTATATTTAATTCTGGCTTAATTATTTATGTAGGTGGTTTTATGGGTTTAACGATCTTATAGGGAGCAAATGAAACCCAAATATTTTAATTTGCCGACGTTTCGGAAAATATATTTCCTTCCTCAGGGCTCCGAAACAATAGGATTCTTTCTTAGGTTTCAATAATAACCGATAAAAAACATTACATAATTGATTTGTTTGAAAAAATCTTATTTTGGGTAACATAACATAACAGAAAGTACATACATATTATTATATATCCAGTAATATCCACCCTTTGACCTATTTAATTTTATTTAAATGAGAAAACTTTTCTCTTTTTGCTATTTTTCTCTTTTCTAATATGTTTTAATTTTGGTGTACTTTTTAAGAAAATTAAAATCGCAAATTATCGTAACTTTTTTTGTCAATATCAAGGATATATACATATTACCGAAAATAAGATTTGTAATTTTTTCAAACAAATCAATTATGTAATGTTTTTATCGGTTATTGTTGAAACCTAAGAAAGAATCGTATTGTTTCATAGCCCTGAGGACGGAAATATATTTTCCGAAACGTCGGCAAATTAAAATAGTTGGGTTTCATTTGCTCCCTTAGATCCTTAAACCCATAAAGGTCTATTGGATCATTAACAATATTATTTTTTAATTATTTATGCTAGAAATGGGGCGACACGACGACCTGTGGTCTCTCTTCTACATGCTGGTGGAGTTCGTCAACGGCCAGTTGCCCTGGCGCAAAGTGAAAGACAAGGAGCAGGTGGGCCTGATGAAGGAGAAGTACGATCACCGGCTGCTGCTCAAGCACCTGCCGTCCGACCTGAAGCAGTTCCTGGACCACATACAGAGCCTGGAGTATGCCGACAAGCCCGATTACACTGTGAGTAGTGCTTGCTAGACGGTAGTAGTAGTAGTAGTAGTAACAAGATTTATTTAGCAATGTGCTACAATTTAACAAGTTTTGAAGTATTAAAAAAAATTTATCAGTCACTGGTTGTTAAATAAATAATTTTTTTTTTAATTTTCAAAGAGCTCTGAGATTTAATTGAAATATCAAAGTTGTTATATTCACTTAATCCTTTATGGAAAACCGATTTATAGGTATGTCAAATGTTTTGATACCCTACCTAGACAAAAATCTTTATTATACCTGGTTGAATAGTTATGATTTTCAAAATTTTGAGTTATAAAATGTTTCAAATGAGTTATGTTGTATTTTAAAAATAAAAGTACAAATTAAAAGAAATATTAAATTTTTAACATTTAACCACTGAAGTTTCTCTAACATTAAATTTATTTTCGTATATTTATCCACATTTAAAATTATACGTATCGAACTTTGAAACTTTGTTTCAAAACTTTTGGCATATTATTTATATTAAGAATAAATAATAAAGGACCTAAAATGCTACCTTGTGGTATCCCAATATTATTAAATTTCTTTATCCAGAAAAAATGTTATCAATTTTTGTTTTTTGCTGCCTATTATTTTTGTTAATATTTTATCCCTATCAATTGTTTCAAATGCACGTTTAAAATCCAAAAATACTGTCAATACAACTTCATTTTTGTCAACGCTTCGCTTCCAATTTTCAATTACATTCCGGACTACCGTTTCTGTTGAATATTCTTTTCTAAAACCTGCTTGCATATTTACTAAAATTTTCCTTTCTTCAATAAATTTGAGTATCTGTTCATAAACTGTACTTTCTAATAATTTTTCCATATCCCATAATATATTTATTGGCCTCATTTCACAGTTTTTTTTGTATTTTTACTTTTTGGAACTGGTTTTTTAGAAGGTGTGCACCAGAAGGAGGGTGATTTACTTGTATTGATTTTGTTATTTTTTAGATGTTGATCTCATTGTTCGAGCGTTGCATGAAGAGGCGCGGCGTTAAAGAATCCGATCCATTCGATTGGGAGAAGCCGACGGGCGACACCCAACCGATCACCCAGGTGTCCCAGCAACAACCCCCAACGACGGCGCCCACCACCCTACCCAGACAGACCACCAAACTACTCACTACTACTGATAATAACCAAGAAAATATAGAGCCTACGGATAACAAAGAAGTGAGTACTATTGTTCGACAAAGACGTGCATATACGCACTTCTTTGGACTTCTTTTACATTTTGTTATTTTTTATTCTAGATTCAGATTGACGCAAGGCGAAGGATAGAAGCCGAGAATACAGCGCCTCTGGTGACGGATACCCAAACCAATGCCGCCAGACAAGTGGTGGACAAGAATTGCAATGCCACGGCGGTCGATCAAATTGGTACGTTTTTCTCATTTATCAAGAATGACTCATTTTTTTTTGCTACATATTATAATCCACATAAGCAATAATTAAAAAAATTTCTTACGCTTATTATTTTTTCACCTTTTCCTTTTTTGGGAAAGTTTTTTTTTTATAAGCGACATACAAATTTTTAAAGGAATCTACCGTTTCACTGGGCATCTCTGGCACGAAATTTATATGGCCTAATTTCCATTACTCCTTTTCAGGAAATCGATTTTTCCGTTTTATTTACGATTTCGAGAAAAATAAAACGCAGAAAAGCAAAGAAAAGGCAAAAATCATTTCATTTGTAAATCGAAAAGAAAATTTGTTACAAGATTCGATGTTGATGTTTGTGTTGACTAGTTTTATCAGGTAATTTTTTTACAAACTCATGACGTGCCTATTGTCAAAGTTAGTTTTCTTTAAAACTTTGTATCTTTCCGACAAAAAGCGCACTTAAAAGCCAATATAATAATAAGCGTTCTTTTTCAGCTCGAAAGCGCCGGGCCACCTCCCACCTCGATCAACCGCCCACGGACCGTCTGGACAACGAAGCTGCCGTAGCTTCGGCCAAATCGACGTCAGACGCGCCCCGTCCCGCCCCCCTGCGCAAAAGTCAATCGGGAGCTGCCACTTTGGGACGATTACGCGTTGCCACGCCCCCTCAAGCCCAAGGCGGCAGTCTTGGCGAGTCTCCGGCCACTCCCGAACAGGAAAAACCGAGACGAAGGCAGCCAAGTGCTGCGAGAAGTTCGAGGGGCACGCGCGACCAGAGCGTGACCCAGTTTGCTGTGATGGATGACGAAAATGTCAGTCAACAGGTAGGTAGGACTACTGACTACTTTTCCGGCAATCTTCGATATGATACTTTCAAAATAATAAAAAAAAATTAATTTTGAATCAATAATTATGCCAAATATTTAAAACTGTTTACTAATTCCAATTTTTCACCATCAATTACAACATTTATATTTCAACAATTTAAATTATTACCCATAATCATTGATTTAGTTTTTGAAATATTTAATCACTTACATTTATTTACTCTTAGCCAATTTAATAATATATTTATCTCAGAATTTAGACCATCAAAAATGTTTAAAACATTAATGTAAATTAAGGTGTCATGGGCACACATTTTGTAACTTACACATTTTTAAAACTAAAGGCATATTGTTGATGTATAAAATAAATAATATTGGACCTAGTATACTTCCTTGAGGAACTCATATATTATTTATTTTTTTATTTGAATATGTTTTTGATATTCTTGTTTTTGTGACCTGTTACTTAAATAATTTTTAAACCATTTTTAAACGTTTCCGCGAATACCATACTGATACAATTTACTCAATAATCTAGCCCTGTCAATTGTTTCGAATGCCCGCTTAAAATCCAAAAATACAGCTATAACATTTTCCCCTTTATCAATGGTTCTCTTCCATGTCTCAATCACACATTAAATGGCAGTCTCTGTATGACAATGACGGTAACCTAATATGTTGGATATTTTTTTCTACGATTTTTAGTCTTAAATCGTATTTTCTACCTGTCTCTTTCTGTCTTAGGTAACAAGAGGCGGAGCTTTGACCCTGGCCAGCCAATGGAAGTCGCAGTTTGACGACAGCGAGGAGACGACTGATAACGAGTGGAAGCCGGAATCGCCCGAACACCAGCGAGGGGGCGGGTCTCATGCAGGCCCCGCCCTGCCGCCACAATTGACCGTTCCCACGCCTGAAAACGGTGGCGGGGCTGCCGCACAGGTCAGTATTAGGTGTTTTTTCTTATTGATGTAAGCACAAAAAAATTAGTGGAGAGCGATTTTTTTCATCCATTTATTTGTTTACGATAAAAAAAGGACAAATTTTATTATGGATATTAACAATTCACAATGAATTTGTTATACCATTTCATAATTTGTTTGATGAGTGCCTCTAACATTGAAATAGGTACTAAGTACCAGTTTACATAAATTTAAGAAATTATTGAACAGCAGGTTAACTGTGAAATAGTATATCTTGATTAGTGTAGGTATATCTAGTAATAGTATCACTGTAGAGACTTTATTTGTATTTGTTATGGCTGTTGCTGTTGATACTAGAATAAAAAAATAATCATTTTATGTTTTAAGGGAAATTAATATAATGCTTCTATGCTTTTAGGCCCAAGCTGCTCTAAGTAAAATCAGTGAGGATTCCAGGCCCAGTAATAGAAAGTATGTTAACATAGCAGGAATAGAAGACTATCCAGAATTAGTGGGTAAGTTTAAGTGTTGTTTTTTTATTCTACACGGTCGTATGTTCGTTGAAAATGTTTCAAGATGTTTCTGTTGTTTTCGGTACACAAAATACGCCACTATCTAGAGCTTAATTTTGGTTTACCAGGGCTCAGCCCCCCCGGCTATGGCCCCCAGTATATATCTGACTTTCTTTAGGCCGTAAGAAACGTGTGTTGATTCGTGAAAACTTAAAGAAAAACGTCGGACTAAACTCGATTTGCGAAAGCAAGAGCGAACGGGTCGTCTGTAGAGCCTTTCTGAACCCGTACAGCTGTCGGAGCTACAAGACGACAACCATAGCTTCGTCTATAGCCGATATTTTGTCTTCGGACGGTTCGGAGGAGAATTGCCCATTAGATTGAGTAACGAAATGTAAGGCTTTCTTTTGGAGGATGTAAAAACGGATAGTTGACTTTAAAAGAATATAAAGGAGGTCAGGCAAGAGTGCGGTTAATTCCCTGGAGGGTGTAGAGAACCTTAAAAATAAGTGTGGTGTATATAGTGCCCCCTCGCTGACTGTATATCGGACTCCGGGAATAATTATTATATAAAACACTACAGTTGTTCCTCATACACCCTCCCAAGAGTAAACCGCATATCTACTGTAGGTGTATAAGGAAAGAAAAGATTGAAAAGATACCCTTTGACGTAGACAACTGAATGTTGGCAAGTTGGAAAAATTAACAAAATTCAATGTGGAAATATACAGAACTCCCCAGGGATGACCTAAAAATATAACATGTAATGTGTATTGATCACTTGCCGTAATATAAACGCCCTTTATGTGTAACTCCTGCTATGAAGACTGGAAGGCACATAGTCAACTACCTGTTTTTACTTGCCCGTATTTTTGACGTGGGTGTCCCTACTGTCCCTAGTATTCGTGCAATATAAACCTTCTGTATTGTATGCCATTTGCCAGTGTTTTGTTCCGTGCCTACTGTCTACAAGTCGGTTTTTCTCGTTTGATTCTATGTGGTTTTATTATAAGGTATTGATTATTTTGTCCGTGACATTCATTACTGGATTTTATTTTTATTTTTTCCGACTTCAAGGATATGTTGTTCCAAGATCTTGCCAGCTGCAGGAGAAAGCACATCATAAAGCTGTGAAATTCCACCACAGACTTGCCCAAACCTAAAAAAGTCAATAAGCATGTAATTTTATTATAATTTCGACTGATTTGTATTATAACAGTTCGATTGTATATGTATCCGTTGAATTTTTAGTATAATGGTCGTTAATGTTATCGCGACTTACTGTAACAGGGCGTTTAATAGTGTGAAAAAGACTCCAAATTGCTGGATGTTAAAAATACAGTATTGACAAGTTCTTTCGTTTGAATATTTTTAGGAATCTATGGTCTGAAACTTGTTTAAGTTGTCCTTAGATGGCGACAGTATGTAGAGATAGTTTTTAAAAAATTGTTTATTTTTACATTAAAATTGTTACAATGTAAAATTATACCATAGATCAAACTAACCAGTTTATTTATCTTAGAAATTAGACGTTTCTACCTAGAAGCATATTTTAGTATTTTGTTATTAAATTAGTGCTATTCATCATTGGTCAGATAATGGAGAGCGATTATTTATCCGTAATTTAATACTGTGTATTGGTTTTGATATGTTTTTTGTAATTAGGAATAATTATTAGGGTAAATACATCATTTTATTATCCTTCTGTATTCTCATTATTTTTGTGTTTTTGTAATTTCAATAGCCAAAACGTATTGTGAGGTTTCAATTTTGAGTCGAATAAAAATACTGATGTGTACATTATATTATTATTTTTCTGGATAATAAAAATGGTAAATTTTTCTTGCTGCACTTTGTTTTTATTTTCTCCCATGATTCCTGCATTTGTACTTAGTTTTAGTTCTCGAAAATATCGATTGTCTGACTTTAGCATAATATACACGGTAAGACAAGACGGCTGTTGGTATATTGATTAATATAAAAGTGCGCGTCTTCGAAACATGAATGTAATTATAGTGAACACAAAACTTCTAGCCGGTCTGCGGTCCAGACTTAACCCTGCGTGATATTTCGTCACGTTTGTCGCCAAATCTATAATTCAACGAGTTGCCCTTATACCCCCGGGCGTATCGAAACTATGAATGTCGAATCACGTCACTCTCGAAATGACCTTGACCTTTAAGGAAGGTCAAGGCAAGTCCAGCTTGACCTTGACCTATTTTCTTGTTAAAACATTTCACCTGCTGGAAATAGCGTTGAATGTATGTAGGTGCGGGTGCCAAGCAGGATTTTAGTACTGTGGATTGACTATTATTTATTTATTATTGAATTTATTATGTATTAGTATTTCCATATCATATTATGTATGTCTGTACTTAGTAGTTAGTACTACTAGCATGTATCCATGCCAAATATCAGCTCTTTACGTGAAGCGGTCCCTGAGAAACAGTTCTTTACCTGACCAGTGTTCTGTTTTTGAATTTTGGTCTGGAACTCTCTAATAAATTTAAATACTTTTTCGCCGGCTGCGAATTGTTATGTCTCGCCTAAAAATTTTATTATTAATAACGAAGGAAAACTAAAACTTTATTACTTGTTTATTTTTATACCATTCTAATATTTTTCAATCTTGGAATAATAGAGCGCGATTTATTATTCGAAAGCGCGTTTCCAAAAAATCCAGCTATTTTTATTTTTTTCTCGTTCGATTTTTAATGCTGTGTCCCACGATTTCAGTCAGGCGCGAGCAATTATTCAAAAAGTCACGTCGATTTAATCAAATTTGAGGAAAAAATAGGGTTTTTCAATGGAACTTTTAAAAGGTACGCTATATTATATTTTTCTTGTTTTTCTAATTTAAAAATATTTTACGGAATTATCATACATATGCCAAATTTCAGCTGTTTCGTTTATGTCGCCCTGTATCTGAGAACAAATACTGCGACAAGACACGTGTTCTGTTTTTTCGAAACCGAATGCTTAAAAAAATTAATTAGGTATAAAGAGTTAGAGATACGGGATACGGGGTAGTCAAGGAGCGAAAAATAAATTTAGAGAAATATTATTTGACTGGATGGTATAAAAGTATTTATGCGAAAAATTTTGTTACAAATACATGCCTGATTGCCTGAGGATAATCAGCAGGTACCTAGGTACTGTGTAATAGGTTATTTAAAAATCATGTTGCATAACAAATTAGTATCTTTACGGAACCGCTAACATAATACCACTTTTAAAAGTGAGATACTTATTATTGTGATAATAATATGCTCATTACACAAATGACACATCTCAGTACCGAATGTGGATCCTTCTGATTTAATGATATGCGTAGAAAACTTATCTAATTAGCATTGTCAGGTAATAACCATGTAGATCAATACACGATCATTTGGGCAAAACGTGATTTTTAATTCTTGTAGGTATATTGGCGTGGATAATAATAGGAAAACTACAGAAAAAAATGGCAATGATCAATTTGGGGATCAGCGAATTTAACTACAATTTAGCCATTAAAAAAAACTACAAAACAAAATAATTAAATGCATACATTAACTTCCTTTTTTAGAACCAACTATAAATTTGTATGAACCACAAAGGGATATTTAAATTAAGAAAAGCTTTATAAATTAAAACTATGCATTCTAATACAATCTATTAAATAGTCACGAGACAAGACCATCATATTCAGACACCTATGGTAAAGAGTACTTTTGGCCAAAAATCAATATTATATAAAGGAATAACAATTTACAACAGTTTGCCGAAAAAAAATTAAAGAAATATGAAAATTATGGACTTTTAAAAAAACAAAAAAATATTTTTTTAAACTTTAACGTATTATATTATATTAATATTTTTTTTTGTAAATGGTTATTGTATATACAGTATGTCTCCGTAAGTTTGCACCATAATATGGAAAACTTTTTTATTATTCATTTTACGAAAAAAAGTTATTCTTCATAAAAAGCTCTGCATGGTCTAAAACCTAAAATGCAACCATCAAGTATCGAAATTTTCTTGTCAAAAAATGTGAATTTTTCCCAGGAGTAAAGTACCTTTATTTTTGACATCAAAAATTGTTATTAAAAAAAGTTGATCGGAACTAAAAACCACGTCTAAATATGCAATAGCACGCATTAAATTAATTAAATAATTAATAATAAATTAATAAAATAATAATTTTTCAACATAAATGCGTATAATTGCATATTTAGACGTGGTTTTTAGTTCTGATCAACTTTTTTTAATAACAATTTTTGATAATGTCAAAAATAAAGGTACTTTACTCTTGGGAAAAATTCACATTCTTGGGAAAAATTCACATTTTTTGACAAACTCGTATATGACTGGAAAATTACGATATTTGATGGTTGCATTTTAGGTTTTAGACCATGTAGAGCTTTTTATGAAGAATAACTTTTTTTCGTAAAATGAATAATAAAAAAGTTTTCCATATGGTGCAAACTTACGGAGACATACTGTACTTATATTTTTTTTTTTTATAATTTCGATGGAGTTATTAATAGTTACTAAACATGGTTTTTATTATTTGTGATCTTATATATTGTATATTTGGTGTTATATTCTCTGTAATAAACTTTTTTAAGTTTGTTGAAAATAATTTTAAAAAATGTTTTGTTTTAGGTGAATTTTCCTTGAAAAATGTTTTTTTTTAGGTTTCTAATTCCTCACTTTTCTTTTTTCCAGGCGCCCTACCACGCGCCTGGTCCTGTCCCGCCTTGGGCCCACGCATACGTCGTGCCCTCAAACCGCCCCTGCTCCAGCAGGCAGCATTCGACGATCTGGTGTTCCGGGTGGACGTCATGCGCAACGTCGCCTCCAAGTACCACGTGCAATCGGGGCAGCAGGACGATAAAGCGGAGAGAATGCCCCCTGACGCCCCGGTGACTGACCAGGATGGGGCGGGGGGCGGGGACAAGGGCAGGAGTTACGAGAAGGCGTGGTCTAGCTTGCCGGCGTTGGAGTTAGCGGAAAAGCAAGGGTTCAGGGAGGAGGAAAACGGGGATGAGAACGGCGAAGAGGGGCTGCAGGAGGTAAGGGGGAATGACGCGAGACATATCAAAAATACAAATTCGTGAGCCTGTTTAGTAAGTTTTATCACCTGTACTTTGAGAACCCTGTATCTGAACTTGTTTAAATATAAAAACGTAATTCGTTTGGCCATATAATCGTTTTGGACATCGGCAAAGCGATACAGAAATAGCTGTACGAGGTCTCATAACAAATATTCAAGTTAATGTTGACAGCAGTAAAGGATGCTGTTAACCATGCTTAGATCTGTGTAAGGCTTTTTGTAAACTAACTACTTCAAAGTTATTTAAGCTATTGTAAACAATTTGTTCGAATTGAGGAAATAAAAAGTTCAGAAAAAGAAATAATATGTGGAGTTCTACAAGGATCAATATTAGGTCCATTATTATTATTAATTTACATTAATTCCGTTTCCAAATTGAACTTAAGGGGCAATATAAAGCTATTTACAATGATGATACAAAAATTATTTATTTACTGAAACTTTTACAGAAATGTATTTTGATATTAATAATGATTTAAAAATACTTCTTTCTTGGCTTCAATCAAATAAACTTACGTTAAATTTTACAAAATCTACTTTTATGTTTATAACTAAAAATAAAATAAAAGCTATCATTAACCCCTTAACATTTTTTAGTACATAATGAGGATATTCAAAAACGAAAAAAATTTGTAGGATTAGTTTTAGACGAAAATTTAAATTGGAAAGGCCATATCCAGTATATTATAAACTCGATATTTTCTTTGGTATCTGTTTCGTACAGAGCTAGATATTTCATTCCTATGAAGTACTTAAAAAATATATATTTTTCATTAATATATTTAAAATTACAATACTTAGCTTCTGCATCGGGGATCTGCTTGTTTATCAAACTTAAAACCATTACAAAAATTGCAAAATAAAGTTATTAAATGCATAGACAAATGACCACATTTAGAACCAACTGTTAATCTATATAGACCGAAAGGGTATTTACACGTTCAAAACATTTATAAATAAAAAATTTGTATTCTGGTTCACTCTATTGGTTTAAAAGAAAAAAAAATCGAACAACACTTCAGGAGAATAAGACATTACATGATTATAACACCGGACATTGTATAAATTATCAAACTATACCAGTAAAAAGTAATTTCGGAAAAATCGCTTTTATAATATGACGGAATAATAAAATATATCAATTTTCCAAAAAATATCAAAAAATTTAAAAAATGGCAACTTTTAAAAACAATATTTTTACGGAATTAAATTATTTATACTATTTTTTTTATTGTAATTTTTTATGGTTATTATTTTCTAGATTATATTGTCATTTTCCATGTAATGAACTATAAAAGTTAGTTTGGAATAAATACATTTTGAAAGTAAAAAAGAAACTTCGACATAACGGTCCTTGCGTGATTAAATTGGAAATATAAATAAACGCTGACATTCTTTGGCGAAGCAATTACCGTAGCATATCATTACCATTGTTTTAAATACATGTTTCGTTCGTTTTATTGCTCAGTCTGTTTTTAACCGTATAGATACCATCATTATTTGTGTTAATAAAAATATGTAGGTATGATTATTTTAATATACCACCATAAAATAATTACGTAGGAGATATTCATTGTTTCATAGAGAAGATAGGTAACATTTTCTTCTTTTCCAGGTGGCAGGTAAACTGGAAATCCGCGTAGTGCCGAAACCACCGTCGAACCCCGCTTCCACACCCACTTATCAAGCGACGACCAATCAAACGCAAACGACGATACGCCCCCAGTCTCTTCCGCCCTTAGTGATCAAGACCACGCCCACCCACAACGGCACAGGGCCGCCTTCGCCCATGGAAAGAACCGGATCTCACGAGAAGACGGAGCGTAAGCCCGTCGAAAGAACGAAGAGTATTTTGAAGCAGAGCAGCAAGGAGGGCAGTAGCGGGGGTGAGGTGGGCAGTCCTAGGAAAGAGGTAGTCATTTTTGCCGTCGAATTAGGAGAGAGAAAAGACAAGGAAAAGGTAAGGAAACGAGGATGGGTGTGTGTAATCGTCAGCATTGAAAAACTACCTTATTTTTAGGCTTGTCATTCGCCAAAAACACGAATACGGTCCCCGCCCCCCGAAATCAACCAATCAGAGGACGTGAATAGGAGAGAGAACGAGACAGAGCAGGCGGTCCAATGCGACGACTCTACTGCGCCTGACGCTGGCGATGCTGCCGATATTTGCAGGTAGGAGCCAGGGTTACCCTATATTCACGTTTATAGCATCTTAATATATATATTTAATAATTAAAACCTTATACAATTTAAAAACCATAATCATAATAATTAATACACGTCATAAAAACGAAATAACCATAAAACCTAAAATAAATAAGTCCATAGGACAAAAAAATTTCAAATATGTATTTATGTTTTTATTTAAACGATTATTTACCAACAAAAATTAAAAAAGTGATTTCATTAAAAAAATTTAAAATCGAAATAAATCCATGGATATTAAAAACAAACAATTTAAAAATATTTTTTCTACGAGCGTGTGAAAAGTTTTACTTTAACGCACTAGTGTGAAAAGTAAACTACTTTTCATACGTCGGGTGAAAAGTCTAACTTTTCACACGCTCGTAGAAAAAATCTTGTATGATATACGTAAGAAAATATCATAAATAGCTATTTTTCTACGAGCGTGTGAAAAGTTAGACTTTTCACACCCATTTCAGTGTGAAAAGTTTTACTTTAACGCACTAGTGTGAAAAGTAAATTACTTTTCACACGCCGGGTGAAAAGTCTAACTTTTCACACGCTCGTAGAAAAAATCTTGTATGATATACGTAAGAAAATATCATAAATAGCTATTTTTCTACGAGCGTGTGAAAAGTTAGACTTTTCACACCCATTTCAGTGTGAAAAGTTTTACTTTAACGCACTAGTGTGAAAAGTAAATTACTTTTCACACTTTTCACACGCCGGGTGAAAAGTCTAACTTTTCATACGCTAGTAGAAAAAATCTTGTACTTTTCACACGCTCGTAAAAATATCTTGTATGATATAAGTAAGAAAATATCTCGTTTAAGGCACTCATATAAATTGCGAAACTCGCTTCGCTCGTTCCGCGTGCCTTAAACGAGTTATTTTCACACTTATATCACAATCACAAATAGCTATTAGAAATGCTTTAATTAATTAATATTGTTCTGAATAATTTATGTAAGTAATAACGAAGTTATAGCTGCTCTCTAGAAGGGTCGTAATATTTTTTACTTAAAAATTATAAATTAATAATTTTATTATACGTAATATATTTCTTCAAAAAAAACCTCGTTTATACTATAAATTAACATTTTTATTGATTTTTAATGCACATTTATGATTTAAAATTTTACATACTAAAACAAAAAATAAGATTTGCCCCTAACAAGCTTAGCTTCAAGGGATTGAATAATAAGTTTATAGAAGACATAATAAACATATTTATTATATTATTAAATTTTAAATAAACTTATTATTATTATTATATTATTATCTAGTGAGATTTAAGTTCCTTTACCTTTACTTATTCCGTCTTATTCCTTTCAGGTCAAGTGTGGGCAGATCCATTACGAATACAGCAGATAAGGAAACCACGACAGATGTAAAAAAAGTAGAGACGGAGAGTAGTAGTACTGAAACGGAAAACAAAGATAGAGACAGAAGTAGGGAAAGTGATTCCAGAAGAAAATCTGCACATGGTAGGTAACAGTAAATTTCGATTTTCATTTTGTGAAATTATTTTGATATTAAAAAAGGCACAATAAAGACTTATGCTCTCTTTTAGGTTCCACCCTTAATTTTCAGCCAATAGAGACTCTAATGCGCAGCCAATCGCTGAAATCGGTGCCTAGCAACAAGCCCCTATCGTCCCTACTTAACAATCTAGCCGCCGATTCAAGATCCGAGAGCAGTTCGGGTGCTTCGGGAACCAATCGACCGAAATCGGTAAGAATTTTTATGCAACTTTGTATTAGAAATAATAATTATTGTTCAAGCTGCTGAATTGTTGTAAAAAAAAAGTTTGTTTATTTAAAGTATTTTTCACCCTAAATGGTATCGACTTATTGACTGCAATAAAACTACCGGTTTAATCCCATTGTTATACACAATCAACAAGCAAATACACTACAGGGTAGGACTTTAGATATTTAATTCGTTATTAATAATATATATTATTATTTCATCATGACATGAAATATCCTAAATAAATAATACATATCAAATCAAGCACAAGATAGTTAAATATTATCTGCTATAATTACAAATTATAATCCGACCCTGCACGACAGTTTATTGGCATGTTTATGGCCGAGCTCTTGCAAAACGTCTCGGGTAGTTAAACGGAGTCAACCATTTATTGTAAAAAATACTTTACTTTATTTTACATGTAGTAGAGTGAGTAGCAAAGAGCTAGAAATAAATGTAATATCCTATAATTCCCTAAGGATGCCGAGGGCGATGCCAAAAAGAGGGCGGAGCCTGAAGAACGACAGCGACTGTTCGACCGTGACAAAGGACTACGGAGATTGGGGGAAGAGGGCGTGATGAGGTGCTCGCAGGGCGTGGACTTGAGCACTAATCCTAACGTGACGTTTGTGACAGCTTCAAGCATTCCAGAGTTAAGGTAAGAGAACAAATACTAGGAAATATAGGTATTGATTATTTTTTCTTGTGTTTAAAATTTTTGTTTCTAGTTAGTATATGTTATACGTCCAAGTTTTTTGTGTTGTTTTTGTAAAATATAGTTATTTTTTACAGAGGGAAGTGACTATCTTCTCTCCGTAGATTTTTGGGACATCTTGATTCCCAGTTAGTATGTGTGCTCGGTTGATGTGGTTGTTTGTTCTAAAATTACTAAAAATATGGTTGCAAGTAGGGCTGGGCGATATTGAAATTCCAATATCGAATATCGATATAGTCGATATATCGACGAATACCGATATTTTATTTTTTAAATATCGTTATTCGATATATCGATAAAACATAAAAATATTATATTATTATATAGTGTCACCAGTAAAGTCCGCATCATATGGGATTTTTTTTTATTAATAGCTTTATTCAAAATTTGACTTTGGCATCAAGTTCTGCTTCGATCGGGATGAAAATTAAGCAAAAAAATAGTAGTCACGTGATTCGCATTATCTGTCAAATTTTAATTTTTTCCAAAAAATAATTCAAAAGTGGGGTTATTTTTGAAAAAATCGTTATTAGAAAAAGTTTTTCTAAATTAATGTAGTTTCTAGCCCACGTGCAAAATTTCAGCTGCATAAGATAATTTTGATTTTTTACCTATATTTTGTAAATTGCACCACTTTTGCAAAATAAGACTCAACGCAACCTACATAAAACTTATCAGTTTTGACAATGCTTTATTTCAGATACATTTTCTTTAAAGCAGCGCCATATTAAATGTGTGTTTTTCTACAAAACGTTATTATGGCATAGCTTAATAATAAATTATAATATAGGGGTTTTAAATTAAATCGTTGAAAATAGATAAACTTTACGTTGTTAATCTAAAATTTATTTTCCACTTAAAAAACACTTTACTGAAGACACTGTGTTCTTTTTTGTCTTAATATTAAGGTGTATTACTTTCAGACACAAACTACGTTTTCAAAAATACATATTTTATAAAGTTACCTTATACAGGGTCAAAAACAAATAAACTTTGCATCACATGCGACCAAATTTTAATAGTCCAATTTTGATTTTGAATTATTTTTTGGAAAAAATTAAAATTTGACAGATAGTGCGAATCACGTGACTACTATTTTTTTGCTTAATTTTCATCTCGATCGAAGCAGAACTTGATGCCAAAGTCAAATTTTGAATAAAGGTATTAATAACAAAAAATCTCATATGATGCGGTCTTTACTGGTGACACTGTATATCAATATTTTCTTATGTGCCCTGTAAAACTTCGTACCTTCATTTCAAGGGGAGACTCTAGTTATGAAAACATGAAGAAAAAGGATTGAATATATACTATTGTAAAAATGGGGTAACCCGTCAATAAATAAATAAATGAATTAAATATTGGTCCTTAAATGTGTTATAAGGACGATATTGAAATTCCAATCGAATATCAATATAATCGATATATCGATAAACCGATATTTTATTTTTTAAATATCGATATATCGATAAAAATATCGATATATCGAATTTTTGCCCAGCCCTAGTTGCAAGATGGCATGTTGCTTATGTTTTCAGGGGTACCTACTAATTTCTATGTCTGTGTGAATGTATAATATTAAGAGCGCTTTTAAAATTCTTAGAAACGATGTCTAAAAATTGCTATTTACTCCATACTGGGTTTGAAGACAATTGGTGGTTATGTAAAGAGAAGTGGAACGTCAAAAGCCCTAATTTTGGAATCAAAGCACATTGCCGCACTTGTTAGATAACAATCTTTATAGTTCGTCTTTGATTTCTAGAGAAAAACGTTCCATAGCCAACGGCTTGAGTCCGGCGGGCGTGGACGAGCAATCTGAATACTTCGACGCGACTGAGAACCCGACCTTGAAAGACAAAAGATTGGAGCAGGACGACGAGGACAGCGGCGTCGACAATGCCAGCCAGATATTGAGGGAGTCGTCGGTAAGAAGGTGGTTATTTTCAGCGCTAGTGTGGAAATTAAGAGTTTCGCGCTTGATAATTTATACAATACTAGCGTGTACCCGGCCTACGTTGCAGCCCGGCATTATACGACGTGAGATAATAAGGCGAACAAACCTCAAACTCCACCGTTTGCCGGCCCGTCCACAATTCACATCCATGCATAAAACATAGTCTGTCTTCGTCTATTCCGGCTTCGGATCGATCGCTGAACGGGCCGGGGACCGGTTAGGTTGGGTCGTTTGTTCTCCCTACTCTAATTTATCAGTGTTTCTCTATAATATTATGCATGTATTATACATAAAAACCTTCCTCTTGAATCACTCTAAATATATTTAAAAAAACCGCTTCAAAATCCGTTGCGTAGTTTTAAAGATTTAAGCACATATAGGGACAGGACGGGCGATAGCGACTTTGTTAAGATTTGTTTGGTCAAGTATATTATTAAGGACTGCATCAATGTATAGCTAAATTTGTTAGCTACGAAACTTTAGCTAAAAGTTCTTGAACAAACTGACACTTTAATGCATACGTTGACATTTATTAAAGCAACAATCAAGACTTGGCTATGCATTAACTGACAATTAAATAATGGCAACCATTAAAAAACATTTGACTCGGTTAAAACTGAGGTTCCTGAATTTTTTTGATGAAAAATTGGAGAATTTTGATGCACACACACATTGTTTTTTAATAGGTGATATGAATATTGACATTTTAAATAATAATAAATACTCAAAAAGGCTTTTGGATAGTTATCTCTCCAACAATTTTAAATTATGTAATAAAACTATTACTATCAGAGATACGACTACGAGTGCAACATTAATTGACCACCTTATCACAAATGCAACAAAAAGGTCGACTTATCTTTTGAAACAAGCCCAATAAGTGATCATAAACTACAATTTATTAACATTTATTACAATTCAGTAACCAGTAATATGAAACTTAAAATTATCAACCAAATAAAATTTAATATTAATATGTTAAAAACTGATCTGGATAGTTTAGAAAATGATAAGCTTTACTTTGAAGATTCTAATTTATTTTATGAAGAAATTTTTAAAATAAAAGAAAACTCAAACCCTTGGTTCATAAAAGAATTAGCAAACATGATGAAGATTCGAAATAAACATTATTTAAAAAAGAAACAGTACCTATCCCGACAATTACTTGTTAAAAAACATCTATGATAAAGTCGATTCACTCAGTAAACCTGCAAGATGGCCGACATGTCATATGACAAAAGTCATTGAAAATGCAAAAATTTATTTTATTTAGCTGGAATATGACTTTTGTCATATGACATGTCGGCCATCTTGCAGGTTTACTGAGTGAATCGACTCTAACTCTGCCGTCCTTAGGTAAAACGTCCTAACTGACAAATTATAAAGTAGAGAAAATTAAGAAAACATCAATATGGTAATGCAGTCCATGTTTTTTATCATTTCGTATTGCTTTTTTACAATATATTTAATAATGTGGTGTTTTTTTAATTAGGATAATATAAAATATCACAAATATGTAATAAAAATCATGTTTAGTAATTATTAATAACGCCATCGATATTATTTTTAAAAAAATATACAAGGTGCTGCATCCATCCACGCAACATAGGAAATCCCATGCAAATTTGGAGATGGTAAAATATTGGCTCCCCAATTTATTTTAGAGCAAAAGTTTATCTAAACTTTTTAAAGAATTTAATAAACTAAACTCAGTTACAAAATTTTAATAATTTTCATGCAGTCTATCCAAAGTTATTTAAAAAATAATATTATCTTTTATTATCCTAAAATGGATAATACGGGTCTGAATTTTAATTACGATATTTTGATTGATTATGTTAGTGTCAAATTCAAACCAAGTTTGACAATTTTTTTAACCATAAATACGTCTGAAAAGATTGCTATAGTTAAGTGGTATTATGCGGGAAACAGCAACAGAAATGTATCCGATATGTTTGCAGTACATTATCCAGAGAGGCCAATTCCAGCAATATCCACCGTAATCAGAATAATTAACAATTCTGAAAATAGTGGAACGCTTCTCAATAAATGTAAATGCGAAAGAGAAGACGAAGGTAATATTCATGCAGATAATGACAAAGATTTAAATATTTTGTTAGGTGTGGAAGAAAATAAGGGAATTATAAGTACATGGGGACATGTAAGACGTACTGTTAAAAAGTTAGAAGCTGTCAAAGTTTAAAAATGTCACTTTTCGAGAGTCAATATCTCGGAAACTATCAAGTATAGACTAATAATGCATTTAACAAAAAATAATTATAATTTTATGTGGAATTTGAAAATTTAAAAATATACAGGGTGTACCCTACAAAAAATGGAAAATTTTGGATTTACGCCCTCTAGCGGTGGATTTAGAAACTTTTAAATATTTTCCAGCAATTTCTCTTAGTGTATTTAGCCAATAAATTTTTTCCCCTCAAGTTATATGATTAACGGTTAGCGAGTTATGGCCGATGTCCATTCTTAGTGGGGCACCCGGTACTATAATATGTAAGTCATTTTTACTAGCTATGTTATTGTTAGTCGCAATTGTCAATTTTCAATTCAATTTTTTAAGTTATCCACCTGTACCAAAATTCATTGAATTAGCCTTTGTAGTTTTGAAGAAAATTAGCCGTTCCGGTTATTTCAACTAACCCTGTATATTAGTATTTTTTTTTGTAATTGGTTATAATATATATATTTTTTTTAAATAATTTCGATTGCGTTATTAATAATTACTAAACATGATTTTTATTACATATTTGTGATTTCATATATTGTATATTTGGTGTTATATACTCAGTAATGAAAGTTTTAACTTGGTTGAGAATAAAGATATATATTATTATTATTTTAGATTGGCCCTTATTTTATTATGGCTCTCTCTACATTTTAGACAAGTCCGGCGATGGAGGGCGGCCGAATATCGAAAATCCCCGTTTCCGTGACGACGGGCGGTCAAAGGCTAGCCAAGTGCATGTCCTGGTCGGGCGACCTGACGCCCGGTCTGCGACGGCGCAGGCAGGCCGAGAAATACGTCACCGATCCTAGCCAGCTCAAGCTGAGGTTCAAGAGGCACTCGAGTAGCGGTAAGTCAAGTGGTTGCCCATGGAACTACTGCGGAAATGAGTTTAATCCATGTTTTAATGATTGTTGAGGTACCTACCCACCTGGTCTATCTACACCAGTGTATATAATAATCCCCGTCCTTATGCCTTTCCCTTTTTTCTTCCAGGCATCGCCCTGTTCCAAGACATGTCCCTTTATCCCATTTTGCTCCTGCGTTTGTTCCTTCAATGGCTCATCTCCCAATTCAGGTACAAAATGTGTTCGAAATGAAATGTTCAAAAAGTGAAACCATTTTTGAATAGATGGTAAAAAATTTTACACTTTCCACAGATTTTTATTTTGACTCGACATGTTTTGCAACGCAGTTGCTCCTTCGAAGGAGTCTATGAAAATGGTATTTTAAAAGGTATATATTTAGGTGTAATAATTGCGGGTAATTTTCAGGTTGTTTAAATTGTTGGGAAAACCAATAATAATGCTTACAGACTAATTAAAGAGATTCAAAAGAGGTGATCCGTTTAAATCCAATTGATCATTAAGAAGAGTATTGTTATTTTTAAGCCTATTTATTTCTAAGTTTCAAGCAGTGGCGGTTGCTCTATAAGGCCGCGTGGCCGCGCGCCCCTCCTAGGAATTTTAACATAACACACAAATTAAATATTTATTATTACTATTCATTTTAATACTAATATTATTATTCATATAGGTAGTTAAAATTTCTAAATTTTAAAAAACCATAGCAACTCACCAATTCTGAACTCATCTCTAATTGTCCGTTTTCGTTGACCAACGATAAGCAAGCCTCCACGTGTGAATTTTAGATAATTGAATTCCGTCGTTGAAACGCTGCAACGGACGGTGAATCTCGCCTGGCGTATATAAATTTCGCCGAACGAACCCGAACGTCACCCGGTTATATCCGATTTATTTAGGGACTCTACGGCCGCGGTATTTAAGCGCCTGCATTGCTTTATACATTTCGGACTTTGTTGTGGCGTAAGCGCGCGTCGAGTTCGAACTAATAAAAATGAATTTCTTCAATTATATAATTATTCAAATAAATTTTTGTAGGCTGCCATTAGTGGATAAACTTAAAATTAAAGAACTGGGGAGGCCGTTGCCAGATATAAAGTTATCACAAACTTGTGAACGACGACGGGCCGAAAACCGATCTTTTACGCGTCGGTTTTCAAAAGACATTTATAAATGTATGTATTAATTTACCTAAATTTTTTTTTATAAATAGATACTTTTTCGAGCAATTTGCTTATATTTTATGTCATTTGGTATTGGATTTCTATTGCGCCCCTCCAAACACAAACCCCACGACACGCCACTGAATTCAAGCAAATTTAGTTTTGTACTTTTGTTTTCAATATGCAAGATATAGTAGTTATGATTAAATGTATGATTTGCTTCTAACAGATGGTTAGAATAATAATTAGAATCTGTTTTGTTTTTTATAAAACTAGCATGATGTTCATTCACCCCGTTTTTCGAAGTTTCGACCTGTTTGTCCGATATAAACTTTAGAGCAATCATTACATTTTAATTTGTAAACCCCACATTTATTTCCTTTTTTCAGTTTATTTTTATTATTTTTAATGTGTTTCCCTAGAGTATTGTTAGGTTTAAAAGCAATATTAATATTCACGTTTTTATTTTAGTGCTAATATGACCTTATGTAAGACATAACTTTATAATAATTGTTATTATTCGTGTTTGCTGTTGAAAGAACTACGTTTATAGCCTTTTTGTATATTTTTTTATTTAATATTTTATCTATTGTTATCGCGGAATAACCGTTATTTACTGCAATTTGCTTTTTTCAGTTTGAAAATTAGTTTTGTTTAAAGGTAGGTAATTTAACTAGTCCTACTAAAGAAAGAAGCCAATTTACGTGTACTGGATGGCAAGATGTATTATGTATAATAGTATGTGAGTGGTTTATGGTATATTGAAATATCATGTTTATTTTCGAATTTTTTAATAGTTAGGTCTGAAAAGTGAATAGAATTATTGATTTCTTTTTCAATTGTAAATTTTTTGCCTTTCAGTATCTATAAAACAAGCCAATCATCGTCCACATATCTATACCAATAAAGAAATTTTTTAAACAGAGGTTGTTCGAAATAATATACTCTATATTGTCCATAAAGATTTCAGCTAGTAGGGGATTTAAAGGATTACCCATAATAAGACCTTCTTTACTAGTAAAAAATTCGTCATTAAATTCGAAATAGTTTTGTTGTATTTAAACCTCTAAAGTTCTAACCATCTGTTAGAAGCAAATCATACATTTAATCATAACTACGATATCTTGCATATTGAAAACAAAGGAACAAAATTAAATTTGCTTGAATCCTTAGAAATAAATAGGCTTAAAAATAACAATACTCTTCTTAATGATCAATTGGATTTAAACGGATCACCTCTTTTGAATCTCTTTAATTAGTCTGTAAACATTATTATTGGTTTTCCCAACAATTTAAACAGCCTGAAAATTACCTGCAATTGTTACAACTAAGTATATTATACCTTTTAAAATAACATTTTTAAGTAAGTACTCCTTTGAAGAAGCAACTGTGTTGCGAAACATGTCGAGTCAAAATAAAAATATGTGGAAAGTGTAAAATGATAATTTTTTTTACCATTTATTTAACATAATTAATAATGGATTTCCACTAAGTAAAAGCCGAATCAATTCCATTTTTGAATATTTCGCCTCCGCACTAAATGCAAATCGGCGTAGCAGAATAATTGAAGAAAAGGGGCGTCAAAAAGAGGGACGTTCAGACCTACACGATAAGTATTACTGTCATTGCCAATATTAAAATGACCTTGTTATTATTGTTGTTGTGACCTTGTCATCAAGGACATACACACGTAGGTTAGGTACGTTATGCCCTAAACGGTTTGGATCATTTCGAGCCAAAGTTAGATTGCGACATCAATTTATTCACATTCAATTGACCGGTCGGAAAATGCGGGTACAAATCGCCTGAAAAGTGCCCATTTTCCGGCAGGTTTAAAAAAAAAAACAATTATACGTTATTAGTAAAAGTGAAATATTCAACATAATCGCTTCGAACATTTCGTTTTCGAACATGTTCTCGCTAATACATACCCGCTTTTCTTGTTTCAGGTTTGCGAGCACGAGGCATCTCTAATTGCCTCATCGACGCCCCCGAAAGTAGCCCCGAATCATCAGAGGGACCCCCGCCCCCTCCCCCGGGGGGAGAACCACCGACCGAGTCCCAAGTAAGGTGCAGACGGTTTAGACCTGTGACGTAGTGGGTGTTTCGACTCGTAGGCACGTGATAAGCAATTATGTCGAGGGGGCCGAGGAAGGAATGTCTTGTTTGTGATTTCGATTGTGATTGGTTTAGGGGGAGTGGTTTTGTTCAGTTTTAGGGATTTAAAAAAAAATAGCCAGTTTTGGTCCGTTCGTAGCAAATGGGGCAGTTATTGTTGTGTTTTAGGGTTTTATTTTAATAAAAATTGCAAAAGGTTCGGGAAAATTTTATTGGCGTATACAGTGTGTCCAAAAAAGTATGCAAGATATGGGAAACTTCTTTATTACCGATTTCTCAGAAAATTTTATTCTTGATAAAAGTTGGTGCATGCCTTAAAACTATAAATGCATATTTTATATTTTACCTGCAGCTAATAGTAAGGGAGCAAATGCCATTTTTTCGAAATGGCCTTAAGAGTAAAGTACCTTAATTAGTACAAATACAACAAAATTTTATATGGAAATGTTTTTGCAAATAAAAAACTTAGTCCAAATACGAAATTTGAGTTGTCTCAATTTTTTTTTTCTTAAGATCTATTTTCCCCTAAACGGTACGCCTCTGGACGATTTTTTATCAACGCGATTTTAATATATTAATCAAATATCTTAATCATGTGTTTATTATAAAAATGTATTAAGAAGTTGCAAACCTTTTAAAACTTTTCAATGATGCGGGTGGGTTTAGATATTAGCGTGTTGCACGCATATTTAAACACATGTTAGCCAGCTTGGGTTCTAATAAAAATTATAACAGAATCCAACTCTATTTATACGAGTGGAAATAACTAATAATTTATTTGTCATTTTCACCTAGTACGGTCAAGTCCAGTCTTAGAGCAATTTAGAAAAAATGGCATTTGCTCCCTTACTATTAGCCGCAGGTGGAATATAAAATATGCGTTTATAATTTTAAGGCATGCACCAACTTTTATCAAGAATAAAATTTTCTGAGAAATCGGTAATAAAAATCTTTCCCATATGTTGCATACTTTTTTGGGCACACTGTATACGGAGAGTGCTGTGAAATTGTTACGAATGGATAGATGCCTTTCGTTTTTTAAGGATTTGGTAGAAATTTTGATTAACTTTGTGCCATCTTGTGTATGAAAGTTAGATACGTTGTTTGCAGAGAAAGTTTGCGACCGATAAAAACTTTCTTGTTTCATAAAGAAAAATCAGATAAAAATTATTTGTTGAATTTTTTTAGCCCTCTCTATAGATTAATAATTCAAGTTTTCTAACCTTTTACAAACAGTTCTCTATTTGTTGCAACCTTTCTTAACCGCTCTGTCTAGTGAGGCCCATATACTTTAAAACATATATTCGTACTTTCACCCTTAAGTTGCTCTTATTCTCTCTTGTAAATAAAACCCATTTTCCCCAAATACCATTGTAGATGCTCCCCAGATACAGGGCGTTCAATTCGAACAGTAGTACAATACCCCAATGTTCCAAAGAAATTTAATTTTTCAAATATAATTAAGGCTTCAATGATAGTTAAGCACCCTGTATCCTGTATTAACATACTGAAAAACTGATTGGTCTCGAATGTGCGTCAGCTGGGAGAGTATTATTGTGGCGGTTGAACCGAATGAAACGAGGTTATGTTAACTTCGTGGCGGCCAACTTACTGTACTTTGTGATATGTAACTTTTGATTCATGGATTTCATATCTTTAGACCAGGGTCGATAATTTTTGAAACAAAAAAAAATAATAGTAGAATGAAACCCATTGAAAAAGGAAGAGAATATAACAAAAATGAAAGGAAAAATAATTTACGGGCGATCCGAGGTCGGGAAGTGAAAAGGGGTGAGTTTTTAAGGGTAGAAAACGATTTATCTCGATTTCCGGCAAAACTACAAGTCCTATGGAAAAACGTTAAATGGCAAAGTTGTAGGTAATAAAAAGATCTACAACTTTTGTAATTACACTTTTTTCACATAACCTCAAAATTTATGTGAAAAATTCAAATAACCAAATTTTTGGTTTTTTATTTTTATCTTTTAGAAAAAAAATTTTTTTTCACGAAATTTGATGAAACTTACCTTTTTATCTCCCAAACACACTAATTTTTTTGATTTAAAATATTTATTTTTTCACCTTATTTTGACTTAATATCGAAAAAGCACCCTAATTTTCAATCGAAAATGCTCACGTCAAAATATATATATTTTAAATCAAAAAAAATACAATGTGTTTGAGACATAAAAAGGTAAGTTTTCACCAAATTTCGTGAAAAAAAAAATTTCTTGTAAAAAATAAAAATAAAAAACCAAAAACTTGGTTATTTGAATTTTTCACATAAATTTTGAGGTTATGTGAAAAAAGTGTAAATACAAAAGTTGTAGATCTTTTTATTACCTACCACTTTGCTATTTAACGTTTTTCCATAGGACTTGTAGTTTTGCCGGAAATCGAGATGAATCGTTTTCTACCCTTAAAAACTCACCCCTTTCCACTTCCCGACCTCGGATCGGCCGTAAATTATTTTCCCTTTAATTTTTGTTATATTCTCTTCCTTTTCCAATGGGTTTCATCCTACTATTATTTTTTTTCAATTTTTAGCATTTTCAAAGGGTTCAGCCCTGGTCTATCTGGAACGATATTTCCTGTATATTCGAATTTAGAATTTATAAAAGTTGGGAGTAACGTGCATTGTTGAAGACACCCACGTAGCTAACGAATAAAGGAAACCAGGGTTTCAACCTAGCTATACAGGGTGTTCCTAAATTAGTGGTACATCCGAAAGTAGGCGATTCTTTGGCTTATTTCATAAATAAAATGTTATATAAACATGGGACCGAAAAAGCTTCGTTTCCGAGATACAGGGTGTTAACATTTTAATCAAAAAAAATATTTTTTCATTACCATTTTCAAACCACCCTAGATATTTTTATGAAATTTGGTACACGTCTTTTGAGCATCGAAAGGCATTTTTTGGTGTAAAATAATTTTTTAAAATTTCAGCAGTGGCGTCCGTGCGGGGCTTGCATTTAATATTTTCGAAGAAAAAAATGGTGCGGCACTGCTTTTTCTTTAAATAAAAATTATTTTTGAAATTCCCGTCTAATTTAGAGCAAATTCGGTCTCTTGACTTATTTTCTTACGATGCACCGTTTTCGAGTAAAAAATACATTTTAATGCACATTCCTGGAAACACATAACCCATTTAATTACTACATATTAACACCCTGTATTTCAGTCCCATGTTGATATAACATTTTATTTATGAAATAAGCCAAAGAATCGCCTACTTTCGGATGTACCATTAATTTAGGAACACCCTGTATAGACGAGCTCCTAAGCGACCGATGCAAGGTAGAGAGTAATCGATGAACATTTCTAAAATTTGAAGTACATGAAAATTAAAAGTTACATTTAAAACAGTCAATATTACGTGTAAAAAATACCGTGCCATTAAAAAAATTACAGTACTGGACAAAAAGCTCGAACTTATTGAAACGCATATTATTGTTATTTTTCGTAAATTTACATGAAAAACTTATTAGGGCTCTAGACGAGAATGCTTCTTTAGAAAAATAACGGTATAAGTTATATTCAAGTAGTATTTTTAGCCCAGAATATATTTTTACAATAGTAATTGTCCAGCTTTCTGTCCGCCACTGTTCATATAATATAATAGTATTTCCTATTAAAGAGCTAAAAAGCCTGTTTAAGTCCTCTGTACATTACTATATTTTTGACATTTACTCACAGTTCTCCCCGAAATATTGGCAGAACTATATTATAAATATTTCGTGACCTTCTCGCTTAAGATAAATATATTGGCAGAAAAATATGTGTGCTTACTCGAATATAAGGCTTTTTGACAGGGTGACAACGGTGGGTAATTGTCAAAGATGAGTCCTTCAATTCGCGACGATTTACTCTATAAATTTGAGTAATTTTGTGACAAAAATGAGCACCCCGAAGTTAGATAGGGGGCAATGTCCCCCGCTTGTTTCGTTATGTGTAGGTATGTGTTAAACACGCGGTATTTTTTGAGTCATTTTGAGGTTACGATACAACAAATAGTAACCGACGAAATATCTCATAAAACACCAAACCACCTTGTAACTTTGCGTTCTAGGAAAGTGCAAATAAATTTTAGTTTAGTTGTAAATTTTCGAGGTTATGTATATTTACTTTTTGTGATTTTCAACGTTGTGATTGAACGGGAGGTCCGGCAACGCGGACCGAATGTACGAACAGTAGGTTAGGTTCTTATAGACCAGGGTCGATAATTTTTGAAACCAAAAAAAATAATAGTAGGATGAAACCCATTGGAAAAGGAAGAGAATATAACAAAAATGAAAGAAAAAATAATTTACGGGCGATCCGAGGTCGGGAAGTGGAAGGGGGTGAGTTTTTAAGGGTAGAAAACGATTTATCTCGATTTCCAGCAAAACTACAAGTCCTATGGAAAAACGTTAAATGGCAAAGTTGTAGGTAATAAAAAAATCTACAACTTTTGTATTTACACTTTTTTCACATAACCTCAAAAATTTATGTGAAAAATTCAAATAACCAAGTTTTTATTTTCATCTTTTACAAGAAAAAATTTTTTTAACGAAATTTGGTAAAAACTTACCTTTTTATGTCCCAAACACACTGTAATTTTTTTGATTTAAAATATTTATTTTTTCACCTTTTTTTGACTTAATATCGAAAGATAACCCTAATTTTCAATCGAAAATTCTCACGTCAAAATATCTGCTTTTTTAAAAAAGTCGGTGGGCTTTTTTTTCGTTGAAATCTCTACTTTTTGATGGTGTAAGAAGAAATATACATTGCTTTGGTAAATGTTCTCAAAAAATGCAAAAAAACGAAAAAAAAAACCAAAAAACAATTTTGAGCTATTTATTAAAATTTATACTTTAATTACTCGAAAAACGTAAGATTCCATATTACATTGATAATCAAAAAAACTACAAATCCATAAAACATTAAGATCGCAAAAAATATGCGAAAATAGTTGTTCTAAATATAATTAAAGGTAGGATTTAAAGGGGTTTCACATATTTTTTTACACCATCAGAAAGTAGAGATTTCAACGAACAAAAAGCCTACCGACTTTTTAAAAAAAGCAGATATTTTGACGTGAGAATTTTTGATTGAAAATTAGGGTGCTTTTTCGATATTAAGTCAAAATAAGGTGAAAAAATAAATATTTTAAATCAAAATAAATTACAGTGTGTTTGGGACATAAAAAGGTAAGTTTTCACCAAATTTCGTGAAAAAAAAAATTTTCTTGTAAAAGATAAAAATAAAAAACCAAAAACTTGGTTATTTGAATTTTTCACATAAATTTTGAGGTTATGTAAAAAAGGTGTAAATACAAAAGTTGTAGATCTTTTTATTACCTACAACTTTGCCATTTAACGTTTTTCCATAGGACTTGTAGTTTTGCCGGAAATCGCGATAAATCGTTTTCTACCCTTAAAAACTCACCCCTTTCCACTTCCCGATCTCGGATCGCCCGTAAATTATTTTTCCTTTAATTTTTGTTATATTCTCTTCATTTTCCAATGGGTTTCATCCTACTATTATTTTTGTTCACTTTTTACCATTTTCAAAGGCTTCAGCCCGGGTCTATTAGTGATGAATGCGCTTTAACTTTTTACATCGAAATAATAGTTTTATTTATTTTTTTAGTCCTATTTTTGTACGGGCTGTCCAGAATTCGAGCCTCTCGTTTCCCCGTTCAGTTGCCGTAAGTGAGACTGAGCTGAGGGAGCTAGGCGCTGTGGAAAACACGTTACTGTGTTGACTCTCCATCACTATTAACCTTATTTATGCATACAAAGTTACCTTATGCCTTAAATCCTCCAATTTCGTACAGACTTTATACTGCCACAACACAGTGGAGAGCGTTCCTTTAACAACTTAGCTAAGCAGAGACTTTTATTTTGCTTTGCTGTTTGAAAGAAACAAATGGAAAGTACCTTTTGGTTGGTTTAGTCATAATAAAAATCTTGGCCGTGCTAATTTTTAAAAGGAACGCTAAACTTAGCCGTTCGCTTTGCATTGCTATTTAAAAGAAGCTTACACGAACTCAGCTAATGCCATGCACGAAGAAAGCGGCGATGTCAATCTTTAACAAATTTATCGTAAGAATAAAAATTAATCTAATAAACACTTGAATTTGGCATTTCGACAACAATGTTGGGCGATAAATCATGGGAAAATATTTTATTTTATTATATAGGACGGACGATTACTTCTAACAAGTTGATAACTCATTCACTACGATATGTCGATAAACTAAATTCCATACCTTTGCCACAATTTGACCACCCTCAATGATGAAGCTCCAAATTGGGACAGCCTGTACAGGGTTTATCACAGGTATTGATGCAAAATTGAAAAAAAAAACACGAGGTTATGTGTATTATTTTTGTATCAAGCCTGTACACGATTTACAAAATAATTTATCGTTTGCTTAGACTTTCCAGTGTTGCCGAATTTCTCGAATAAAAAAAAATGTGAAAATGTTTTTAGAAGGCGCGTGAGATACTTCTAGTCGATGCAAATGCCAAGTATTTTTTTAAAGTACTTGAAATTCTATTCTAGTCACTGAGGATAAGAAATAGAGTTTAAAAAATATAAATAATGATAATTATTTAAAAGATACTCTGTAAAAATATTGATATTATCTTTATCGCGGGCTTAAAGCGTTCAGATACTGGGTGATTTAAAAAAATGACGTTTTTAAGGCATGTTGCGTGTATGTATGTTTCAAAATGACACATGTAAAAAGAGATATTGGTTTATTTTTATATTTTTAAATTTGATTTTCATTTTATTTTGTCGCCCTGTATTCGAACCAAGAAATGCCCTAAAAAAAGGAAAAATATAGCTATGAAGAATACTTGATTACGTAAATAAAAAAATTAGACTGCTAAGGTTGTTTTTTGTTTTCGACTGTACAATATTTGTTTTTGTTCTGTTCTAGCGCTGTATTTTTAAATTATTATAGTTAATAAAAATTAAAGAACATTTGAAAAATAATAATGTGTTTTTTTCATCCCATCCCTCTTGTTAGTTGGTCGAATTAGAAAAATTCACAGTCCAAACGCTTATCAGACTCTTTAGCGTAATTCATCTTTAATAAAGCAGCCAAAAAGACTTACGTAAATTTTAAAAATTATATTAAAACTTAAGACCGTACAAAGAATTAACATAATTATGTTTCATTATGTGTACTATCTAAATTTTAGCGACTGTTACCTATGAAAGATTTTTATTTTGATTGTAAGTGTAGGCATCGGTGCCAGTATCTCTGTACTCATTTGAGGTCATAAATAAATTTAAAAAAAATAATAATAACATTTGGACTGTTATGAGAATGAAATAGTTTGTACCTACTCTTGGGTTATTTTGTAATTTTTGTAGAACCGTTCTAAACCAATGTCTAGCTATTTTTGGTGCAGTTGAGCTTTTATAGGTGCTGGAATAAACAGTTTAATAATAACTTTGCTCCCATCTCACGAGTTAACTAATGAGACCGTCGTAGACCGTTTTTAAAAATACATTTATTTTGTTAAAATACAAATATTGGTCGATTAAAGTTTTACAATAAAATATGTTAACTTAATACGGGCTTCTAACTGACTGGTGTCTTCTTCCTTGGCGGCACTCTATAATATCAGCGGAGATGCATGGTCAGCAGAATCTAGGGCTAGACGGTGATATAACTCCTCCCTCCTTAGACTGAACTACAGCCGGATCGGTGGTAGTTCTATGCGGGGGCTGCTGCTTTCTGTGAGGGTATTTTTCTTGCGTAAATACCCTTTTTGTATAAGATATCCATATAGCATATAACAACCAATGCTAATTATAAGAACATACACCAATATAGTCCACAAACTGGGTATTTTTGAAACTTCGTCAAAAAATAGGTGTGGTTCATTTTCTTCAATTTTGTTTTGAAGTTCATGCAATTCATCTAACTTTATTTCTCGTAGATGGAAGCTTAAATTTAGAACAGGAAGTTGCGGCGGTGCATCGTCGAAATCCGGGAAGATTATGGGCTGCTGTTTAGAATCGATTATTCTTTGATTATTGGTAATCGATATTTCATTGATTTTCAGGTGGCATCCAATCGGTATGGTGATCAAGTAGCTACCAACCAGTTTACGGCTTTCGTCTTGTGACAGGCATTTTATTTGGACTATTTCTTCCTTTGGGAGAACCAATATCCAATTATTTGATTGGTCCAGTTGATTGATGACAGCTTGAGTTATTGTGACGTCGATCTGTTGGCAGGTGAAGGTGTTTTTTGTGGATTGTAATAGTTGTATTTCGCAAGGGCTTCGTACATCGATTTCTTTCAGGTCTTCCTTCTCGCAAATAAAGAAATTCTGTTCCATCTCTTTGCAGGGGGTTCCCCGATATGTATAGTGTAATTGATTTTTAATTAAGTATTTGTCGCGAGGTATGACGACCTTAAACAGACTCTGGTGTATAATTGGTACTGAATATAAGTGATAATATTCAAAGATATGAGAATTGGTAATTGGTACCCTAAGTAAATATGTTATTTTATTATTTAAGATAAAACAGTCAACGTCAATTAATTTTTCAAAAAGAAAAATACTTTCTAAATTTATTGGTAGGGGCAATTGATCGATACCCACTAACTTTTCTAAAATTTTAAGTTCTTTTAGGAGATCATTCAAAGTTATTATACTTGGATGCATAATTTTTAGTCTGGAAAAAGTGAAAGAGTTCTTAATATCTTGCAATATTGAGTTAATAATTTCGTAAAGATTAATAATTTGGTTCAAGATATCTTTAATGAAATGCATATTTTCCCTATAGGTAGTATTTTGGAATATTACGCTTATTTGATTTATTCTGCCCTCGATTAATTTTTCGTTTTGGCCAATTTGTTGTATTGTAGAATTAAATTTATTGATGACGCTTGCAGAAATTGAATTTTGGTTTTTTATATTGTAAGCCAATTTATTTTGATTGCTTTCTAAATTTTTTATAAGTGTTTCGTAACGTTCACCGTCTGACGCGTCTAGGTTACCTGTTACAGCCTTAAATACTGAGCCTACTATGTTAACTAGTCCTCTTTTAGTTCTTTCAGGATGGGGTAAAATTTCTCTAATTTTATTTTCGACTCTCTCTTGGGTTAATTTTAATATTTTTAAATAGTTAGATGATTCAGCAAAATATTCTTTGTGGGTGAGAAGTGAACTTGTGATGTTTTTTGATCGGATGTGTAACTTGTTAATTTCTATTAAAATCGGATTTAGGTCATAATAGTGTATCAATGTGTGGGTGTATTCGGTAATTTTAGCGTTCCCTAGTTTAAGTGGTAAAATTCCTGGGTTGTCTGTTAGTTGCCTGATTGTAACATTATCTCCGTCTCCGATAACGGTGACAATTAGCCTGAAATAAAATTTTTATTTTAATCGAAGCTGTATGTGTTTCTTAGTGGGCGTTTTAAGTTGTCCATGTGGATTTTAGCATGAGATTGGGTTTTCACTGTTTTTCGAGTTATATTTACGTTTTCGATGTCAGTCGGCTTTGTAAATTTGTCAGAAAGTTTTTGTCTAATATGCTTTTTAACATATACTTTTTGGTTAGGTTGATATATTTCCGGTTTGTCACGATTTTCGTTAATTTTGGAAATAATTTTTTGTTTATTTTCGGTTAGTTTTTGGTTAATATTTGAATACAATAATTTAGATTTTTCTTTATGTGCGTTAACATAGTCATTTAAAATCATTTGGTCTAATTTTATATCAAACGGGTCATTAGCAGAAATGTGACCGTTTATGACGTCAATCGGTTTTAAATTAGTTGCCGAATGAATGGAATGGTTATATGCTAGGATCGCATAGATCATTTTTTGGGTTATCGGTGTTTTCGTAAAGTTTTGGTTATTTAAAAGACGTATATGTTCAGCTAGGGTGGAATGTAGTCGTTCAACTACTCCGTTGGACTGCGGATGATTTGGCGAACAAAAATGTAGTTTAATTTTATGTAAATTTAAAAGTTCTGTTACCACGGTATTTTTGAATTCAGTCCCGTTGTCTAAAATAATTTGTTTCGGTATACTATGGTGAGAAAAGTACAATAGTAGTTTGTCAACAATTTCTGTTGCAGCAAGAGATTGGAGTGCGTAAGCTTGTGCGTATTTCGAAAAACTGTCGATAATTGTTAAAAATTTTGTTTGTTCGAGTGTATAAGTATCAAGATGTAAAATTTCAAAGGGTTTAGAGGCGGTTTGTGTTATATTCATCTGCATATTTACAGGGTGGCGTTCGTACTTACTTTTTTGGCAAATTTCGCAGTTGTTTATGTAAGTCTGGATCGAATCTTTTTGATTTGGCCAGTAATATTTTGGCTTAATTTGTAGTGAGGTTTCGTCAATACCACGATGGTTGGTTTTTGATTCATGATATTTTTGTATTATTTCGGAAATATCGTTTTTATCGGTTACATCTATTAATTTTGATAAGCAACGTTTTAATTTTAAAGAGGGCCATTTAAATGTTTTTCGAATTACTTCGCAAAAAGGTTCATACATTTCCGGTTTTTCAAAATATAAATGATATTGTTTGTCAGGAATTACTAGTTCTTTAACAAAATTTAATACGTCTTCGTCGAAATTATTTTCTGAAATTTGGATAATAAAGCGGCGTTTTTTCTCAAATAAAATGACAATTTTTGGTTTTGCGGGAGAATGAAGTACCGATGAAATAATTATTTGATTTGATCCGTAGTTTACTGGTATGTCACATATAGGGATTCCCACTATAGGGTCTTCGCTTTCGTTTGTATGTACCGTCATGTTGTCGTCAGGTGGTTCTTTTTCAGCTGAATTGTGTGCTGCGGTGTCATCAACCTCTGTTGGTTCGTTATCACCCACTTGAACGGCGGTGGACATTTGATCTATGTTGTCGTTTTCTGTAGATGTTTCTCCCTGTAGTTCTCTATTAAAATTTTCAATATAACTTTTAAGGCTAAAATTGTCTTCTGTCTCTTTCGTATGTAATTCGATACGAGATAAAGCATCTGCGTTAGTGTTAAGCTTACCTTTTTTATATATTATAGTATAATCATATTCGTCAAGTTTTATACGCCATCTTAATAATTTTGAGCTAGGATCTTTTAGTGAAAACAACCATTGTAGTGGTTTATGGTCGGTAACAAGGTTTATTTTTCTTCCGTATATATATGGGCGGAAGTACTTAGTAGCCCAGACTATTGCCAAGAGCTCTCGCTCTATGGTCGAATAATTTCTTTCAGAGTCGTTTAGCGTTCTGGAGGCGTACGCCACTGGCAGGTCTTGGCCAATCAGTCCCTGTGATAGTACTGCTCCCAAACTTACATTACTTGCATCTGTTGTTAAGTTAAATGGCTTGGAAAAGTCCGGATACTGCAGTATTGGCTCATTTATTAGTAAGTTTTTGCAGGTTTCAAAACATGATACGAATTCTTGGTTGTGTTCTATAGTTGCACCCTTTTTTAAACATTTTGTAAGGGGTTTAGTTAGTTTTGCAAAGTCCTTAATAAACCGCCTATAGTATCCTAATAATCCTAGAAATCCTTTAATTTGTTTGGTTGTTTTCGGAATGGGGAAATCTTTTATTGCCTTAATTTTGTCGGGATTTGGCTTCACGCCATCGGCTGTCACTACATGGCCTAAGTATGCGACTTCCTTTTTTAAGAATTCTGACTTATCCAGCTGGATTTTGAAGTTAGATTCGCGTAGACGTTGAAAAACGCTTCTTAGCCTTTCTAGGTGTTCTTGTAATGATGTTGAATATACAATTATGTCATCTAGGTACACTAGGCATTTTTCATTCTGGATTCCGCGCAGGATATTGTCCATGGTTCGCTGGAAAGATGCTGGAGCCCCTTTCAAACCGAAAGGCATTCTCAGGAATTCAAAATGGCCGTTTTCAGTGCTAAATGCCGTTTTCTCAATATCAGCCTCGTGCATTTGGATCTGATGGAACCCACTTGCCAGATCCAGTGTTGTGAAGTACTGGCACTTTCCCAATTTATCCAACAGGTCGGTTATATTTGGAAGGGGGTACCTGTCATCCAGGGTTTTAGAATTTAAACCCCTAAAATCGATCACAACCCTCCATTTTTTCACCCCCGAAGCGTCGGCTTTCTTTGGAACCACCCAAATTGGAGAGCTCCACGGTGAGCTACTTGGTTGGATAATTTTTTGGTCTAGCATTTTGTTTATTTGTTCCTCTACTTCTTGTTTATGCACATAAGGGTAACGATAAGATTTTGAATAAACGGGTATTTCGTCAGTGGTTTTTATTCTGTGCTTAATTTTGCTAGTAAAGGTCAAGGGTTCGTTTTCATTATAAAAAATGTCCGAATATTCTTTAATTAAACTTAAAATTTTGTATTTTTCTTCTTCGTTAAGATGGTCAGTCCGAAATTTGGAAAAATCTAATTTTGTTCCTTTTGGACACTCGTCAAAATTATTTAAGTTTATTTCTTGCATTTCCTTGTTATTAAATCTTTCTACGGCAATGGGTTCTGAAAAATCTATTGTTACAGAATCGCAAGAATTATTCAGTATAGTCGTCAAGGCATATCCATTTCTAGCAACTGATAAGCATTCCGGTATCTCACAATTATGTATTTTTTGATGCGGTATAACTACATCACCATTTTTTATCGACGTTTTAATTTTCACAACTTGTTCAACACGTGGGGCAATTGTTATACAGTTGAGATTAGTTTGTGTTTTATGAAATTGTAACTTTATATGTGCATGCGGAGTTACTAAAAATCCTTTATTAAAGTCGAGATTAGCTTGCAAAATTTTAAGATTGTCAAGTCCGAGTAAACCATCAAATACGTTATGAAATTTAAATAAATAAAATTTTAAATTTTTATTTTTTGGCAATTTAAATATTTTGGATGCTGGTATCAGCGCACTAAACTGGTGGGCTGACTTCTGAAAAACAGTCGAAACTATAAAAGGATCATTCGTTATTTGATTAGGATATAAATTTTTTGCAATATTTGGATCAATAAATGATCTAGTAGAACCCGAATCAATCAATATTTTTAAATTGGTTTCAGGAAATACAATATATGATAGTTCACTGTAATTGGACATATTTAGAGATATTACTTGAGGTTCTAAGTTAGTTTGTTGTCTTGAGTGGTTTCGTGAAAATTTTCATTGTCATTGTTCGAACCTTCGCAGGAATAATTTTGTTGTCCTAGGTCGTCGTTACATTGTGACGTATTAGGCTGTGCGTTGGGTTCATAATAATCGTTTGAGTAAGGTTGGTCATGGTAATATGGGTCATATTCATAGTATTGGTTTTCGTCATACGCGATTTGTTCGTTTTGATTTATTCTTTGCGTTTCGGCATTATAAACTTCCTCAAAAACTAATTTTGGTGGGTTATATTGCGGTGTACCCGCGAAAGGTTTGAATTTAGAAGTTTCCACGCCCGACATAGGTGTAGGTGGTGGCATTAACTGTTTTTGCTGGTAATTGTTATTATTTGGTCTAAAAACATTATTAAAATTTCTATTGCCCGGTCTGCCAAAAACTTGAGAATTGGTGAAAAATCTCTGTGGAGGTCTATTAAAGTTTGGTCTAATATTCATAGGCTGTGATGGAAAGCTAGGTCTAAATAAGTTATGAGGAGTAGAGGTGTTAAACGAATAATTCGGTCTTGCCATAAAATTTGGTTGCATTGCATTTGCATGGTTATTAAAATTTGTTTGTGTGGGCCTAAAGTTATTATTTTTTTGAACAATAGCACTACTGACACTACTAGGCTTTGTTTGATGTTGAAAATAATTTACATTATCTTCCTCGCTAATAAATTGAAGCGCTTTCATCAAACTGTCAGGGCGCATGCACCGAATTGTGGTTCCTAGCGGTTCTTTTAATCCGGATAAAAATGTTTTTAGGGCAAGATCGTTATATAGTTTCCTTTTTAATTGTTTTGCCGAAGCTTCTGTTTCGTGCGCATCAATATAAGAACAAAGTAAATTTAGAATATGAAGTATCCTATCATAAAATTGGCTTGGTTTTTCATTAGGCAGTTGCCTTAACATTACCAAATCTCTATTTAAGCAAGTTTCATCCCTCTGATCGGCAAAATTACGTCTTAGGGTAGTTTTTAACTCATCCCAAGTACTGACATTCTGAATGTTTACAACAAGTTTAGCTTGGCCAGTAAGTTTGCCCACAAGAGAATTTATTAAGTATATATTTTGAAACGACAAAAGATTATTGGCGTCAAAAAATGAATCGATTAATGATTGACAGGTAGATATGTAGCGATTTAAATCGTTCGGGTTCCCATCAAATGGGGGTACGCAGTTTAAATATTCTGGTTTAAATTGCGCCATATTTAAATCAAATAAAGTACTAGTAGGTTGATTTACTGAGCTTCCTAAAATTCCTGAAATTTGTTCTGAAACCTTTGAAATTTTTTCTGAAATTTCTTTATTAAAATTATCACTTAAAGCTAATGTTTCTAAGGTTTGGTTAGAAACAGAGTCAGTTGAAGGCGTTTCTAAACTTAAATTCAATAATTCGTCACAAATATTATCGATCGACATCAATATTATCAATTACACTTACAAAACTAGCAGGAACGGTCCTCGTCTGGTCATTCTATAAGGTCAAGCTCTGGTTCGGCGATTGAAGTCCTCTCCAAATCCTTGGTCCTTGCAAAGATAGGCGATTGTGGTCCTATCTTTCGATGATCGATTGAGTGATGGTAATCCACAGTTCTGCGATAGATTGGGAATTTTTCGATGTCCAGAAAAATCCACTCTGTTTCAACACCTTCACCAACGTCACAACACAAAAAAGGTTCTTTTCGGTCAATTCGATGATACGAAAAAATCGATACGTTCGATACGTATTGACTCCCGAAAATCCGTCACGACTGCGCCAGTTAACTAATGAGACCGTCGTAGACCGTTTTTAAAAATACATTTATTTTGTTAAAATACAAATATTGGTCGATTAAAGTTTTACAATAAAATATGTTAACTTAATACGGGCTTCTAACTGACTGGTGTCTTCTTCCTTGGCGGCACTCTATAATATCAGCGGAGATGCATGGTCAGCAGAATCTAGGGCTAGACGGTGATATAACTCACGTATAAGTGACGTCAGTGCCACGTCTTCTCTGTTGTAGACTCCCCGTGAATTTTATTTCTGGAAATTCATTTTTTTTTAAAATTGTGTGGCGCTATTATTGACTGGGTTTACTGCGCAAACAGTAGGCGATACAGTTGATCATTAATACGTCCTAAAAGCCAAGGTTATAACTTGCACCTTAAATAAAAAGCAAATAATATATACACTGAATTCCAAAATTTAGTCGAAAAATTCGTCGAAGTGATCTTTAATGCCAAAAATCGGTTTCAAAGCATTAAAACGTGAACGGGGTAAATCAGCTCACTTTCCAGGACCTCCCTTGACTTTGCTCCTACTACGTCATGGTTAAATCCCATTCATGTAGACATGCAATTCGACTTGTCCGAGTTTTTCCTCTCTTGCTACCGCAAACACTATATAACATGTATCAGACAAGGATCGATATATTCCGCTGACCTTCGAAGTAGTCTGGAGCAGTTTTATACACGTAAAAGAGTAAACGCTGATTAATTTCACTGTGGGTTGAAATGTCAGAAAAAATTGTTGTAATTTTAAGGTGAAAAAAATTGTTTTTTTTTTAATACTCTAAACTTACTTATAGTTACCTTTAAAAGTACTTAATCATAAATTTAATTATAACAGGCTCTTATTGTTTTTCTTTGTGGCGGAAATATGCGATTATATAAACCGTAAACTATTTCTTTATATTTGTGATGTGTCCGATTTTATTGTGTTCAGCCCGCAGGGTCACGTTTGTCGGCAGCGGAACCATGAACGGAACAACACGAACTTATAAAATTTTCATTCGTCAAAAATTATTGCTTTGAAGCGGTTGTGTTGACTGTTGTGATTATCATATTTTGTCGCTCTTTTATCACTTAACTGAGTAATTTACACTTTTGGGAAATTATATAAAGGCGAAGAATTCACCGGGATCAATCTTAGTTTTCTTTGCTTCTCGATTTAATACGAGCGTTGGAATAAAACGTTTTTAGCGGTTACTGTTCACGTAACCTCAGAATTTTTTTTCTTGTGTGAGCCTTTTCTATTGTTTATTCTGTTTTTATAGATAAAAGTGCCATAAACGCTCAAAATGAACACTGCAAATAAAAAGGTATACAAGTTTTTTATTATTACTTATCTTGTAAATTATATAAAAAAAAATACGCCGATGACGTGTGCCATTTTTTTGGGTAAACATGGAACAGTTTGAAATTCGACCAGTCTGCATCGGCGGCGGCGACTGCGTTGAATTATCGATTCTTTTCAATTTAGAATAGCCCTGCAGCCAAATTTGTGACCTTTTTGCAAGACTAGTTGCTTTTACTCAAAAAAAAAAACATCCAAACAACAAAAATTTAAGCAAAACCTTTTTCAACCAACAACCTTTGTTGTATAATGTAATTTTTCATGTTTACCTATAAAAATGCGAAGAATTTCTTATAAGATGTGGTCTAATCTTTTGAATTCCAAACAGATGCATGGAGATACCTTCGAGATGAGGGACCTGGCCTCCAGAATCTGCCGGGACTATCTCCATGGAAATTGGAAGAAGGTGACTGCTCACGATATTGGGTTTAAACATATTAGGTAAGAGAATTTTTCCAATGAAATTATTTTGTAGGTAAATATGGATTTACGGCAGTACGGCAGACATAAACATGTATTACTGTTACTGCTGTATATTTTACATTTTTTAATGTAGTATCTACCAATATTTCGTAGCAGTTTTAGTTGAAATAATTATATGCTCACCACACAAAAATTGGTGATTTTTCAGGAATGACGAATTTTGGGGAGTAGATTACGAATCCAAAAACGAGTTTCGCCCATAACGCTCAATTTCTGAGATATTTCTTTTTAAACTGCCTCTTTTTAAAGGTTAGGTTTCGGTATTTTGATACTTTTTCCCCTGATTTTCCTTCTTTGGGGCTAAAAATAACGAAAATATGTATAAAAAGAAATACCTACCTATTATAATATTTGCCAAAATTTTCTTTTTTGCTTTTGTTATTTATAAATCATGAATTCAGCAGGTATTTAAGCTCATAATTAGTAAGAATCGCTGAATGATTAATCAAAATTAATTTAATCAATCTGATATCAGGTCCTTTGAGAATCAAGTGCTTGGTACTTACAAATAATTGAGGACGGCGCCGACGTCTTTACTTACTAATTGTTATTGATTCATTGTGTTTAAGGAAGGTAATTTACATCGGATCAGACAAACATCTCATTGATTATGATCATTTACGTACCCTAATGTCATGTTTATATAGACTAAAATATATACATTTTTTAAATACTGATCTCCTATAGAAGTTTCCTAATACCTGGTCGTTTTTGAGATATTACCAATTTAAATGTCCATTGTCGCTGTTCAGCTGACCATATTTTGTACTCTGGCCTTACATTACATTATACTACTCGTATGTTTATCTACAACCAATTAGTAATAGGTGACTTAATACCTGTTTTAGTAAGAGCATCATTATGCTATATTATGTACAGAACAGAACTTTTATTTTGGAAAGCTAGGGAGGAATTTGAAAATAGGCTGTAGTTGTTTTTAAAACAAAATTTAAATCATTTTGAGGACTTAATAAAATAGTTTAAAAAAAGAGCAAAAAACTAGTATTTGGGTTATTATTACAAAAAATAATAGATATTTTTAGCACTAATAGTGTTTGGGACCATCCTTCATCGATTACGTTTATTTGCTATTTTTTTCTGTCAAATTTTGCCAAATCCAGTTTAACACATTTTCTCAAAATTTTGCTGACATTTCGTACCTAAATCGCACTAATTTTGGTATCGGTTTTTTGATAACTACCTCCTTTTGTGTAGAAAATATAGAAAATATAGCCATTGTAAGTTTTCAAAAAGTTGGCCTGTATAGTTATAACACCCTCTTTAAAATAATATTATATATATATACAGGGTTGCCCAGAAGTCCGGAATAAAATTAATATTGCCTTAACCTGTAAGTTTTGGGGAAAACGCTCCGACACGTCAATTCAGTTTTATATATAATATACAGGGTGTCCCGAAATTAGCGTGCAATATTTCTAGGGCGTAAACTATATCCAAAAATATGACAAAAATGTCCTATAAACATACCCCGAGAAATGCTCCTTTAGGGGGCTAGGGCCCCTCAAAGAGGGTCGGGAAGGAAGTATTTTTTTATAATAGTATGGAAACCCTTAAAGATAATAACATGAAAATTGGTAAGTGCCTTCCAACCGATAAGTTGTACATAACAGTAAGTTTAGAGTGAAAATATTTCTTCCAGTGGCGTCGCACGGAGTGGGGCTGAGTGTAAATATTATCCTATATTTTTTATTTCTAGGATTTTTAAATTTTAAGTACAATATTTTAAGAACCTCGAGTTTTTTCTTTAAAAAAGTACCCCTTGTTTTATTTCGATAGGAGGCACCGTTTTCAAGTAAAATTAATTTTAAAATAAAACGTATTTTTCAAAAGAAAGGTTAGTCCATATGAGTTCAGGTAAATCCGAAAGTTAGCGTGCAATATTCCTAGGGCGTAAAGTACATCCAAAAATATTACAAAAATGTTCTATAAACATACCCTCAGAAATGCTCCTTTAGGGGACTAGAGCCTCTCAAAGGGGGGCAAATTTTTTTTTCGTAATAGCATGAAGTCTTTGAAATGATCCATTTTCTATTAAATTTCGATGGACCGTAGCAAATCTTCTACGGCTAGGTATTCTTCTATGCGGAAATCGCCTCCTGTACTCTATTACAGCGGCAGTAGAACTACCATTACAAAATCCATACACAAAATGAATATCTGTGAGTTCTCTGTTGCCCCCTTTTGAGAGGCTCTAGTCCCCTAAAGGAGCATTTCTGAGGGTATGTTTATAGAACATTTTTGTAATATTTTTGGATGTACTTTACGCCCTAGGAATATTGCACGCTAACTTTCGGAATTACCTAAACTCATATGGACTAACCTTTCTTTTGAAAAATACGTTTTAGTTTAAAATTAATTTTACTTGAAAACGGTGCCTCCTATTGAAATAAAACAAGGGGTACTTTTTTAAAGAAAAAACTCGAGGTTCTTAAAATATTGTACTTAAAATTAAAAAACCCTAGAAATAAAAAATATAGGATAATATTTACCCTCAGCCCCACTCCGTGCGACGCCACTGGAAGAAATATTTTCATTCTAAACTAACTGTTATGTACAGTTTATCGGTTGTAAGGCACGTACCAATTTTCATGTCATTATCTTTAAGGGTTTCCATACTATTATAAAAAAAGACTTCCTTCCGGACCATCTTTGAGGGGCTCTAGCCCCCTAAAGGAGCATTTCTCGGGGTATGTTTATAGGACATTTTTGTCATATTTTTGGATATAGTTTACGCCCTAGAAATATTGCACGCTAATTTCGGGACACCCTGTATATGCTCACATTTTGACGTTATTCGTTTGTTTTTTTATAGGCGTCAAAGATATGACGACATCGATCTTTTTTTAAATGGAAACATACATCATTTGAAAGCTAATATCTCTTACAGTATGCTCATAAATTTTGGCGCGATTCTGTCAAGCTATTTTAAAATGGCGACTGTTAAAAGTTTTTAAAAAATCTCGTGATACAATTGAATGGCCACCGAGCTCCCCAGACTTAACGCCCCTAGACTATTTTCTTTGGGGATATTTAAAAGAAAAAGTTTACCAAAATAGGCGAAATAATATTGAAGATTGGAAATACAAAATTAGATTGGAAACACATAACATACCTGCCGAAAATGTCAGAACGTGAAACAATGAAGATCTCTTACCTTGAAAGATAAAAAAAACATCAATGATTTATTTTTCCGCTTATTTTAATAGAGATTTTTTTAAAACTTTTAACAGTAGCCATTTTGAAATAGCTTGACAGAATCGCGCCAATATTTATGAGGATACTGACGAGATATTAGCTTTTAAATGATGTATCACAAGCTGTATGTTTCCATTTAAACAAAAAGATCGATGTCGTCATATCTTTGACAAATAATGTCTATAAAAAAACAAACGAATAACGGTAAAATGTGAGCATATATAAAACTAAATTAACGTGTCCCAGCGTTTTGCCCAAAAGTTACAGATTATATAAGGCTACATTAATTTCATTCCGGACTTCTGGGCAACCCTGTATACTACCTATTACTAGAAAACCATAGTTTAACAAAAGTAATAGAAAAATATCACCAGTAATTTGTAATGAAAAACACTATCACTGGATAGCTAAAATTGTAAATATTACTTATTTGTCATTTATTACATTTATCTTTTTAATTTAAAATTTATAATAACTTAATAACCTTTTCAAGTCCTAATTACCTCTTCCTGTTTATTTTTTCTTCTGCTAAAATAGTTATTAAGTGCGCAAAATAGGTGTTTTTTACCGAGACCGTTTTGTTTAAAAATTCAATCAAACACTTTTGCGCGCGAAATACAAACAACATTTTTTGTACAACTGTTTGTTATTAACTATTTTATTAATTTTATGGATATTAGAATATTTTCATTAACTATTTATCGTGTTTAGAACAAGAAATTAAAATTCATAGCTTTTAAGGTATTTTTTCTTTCACCTGTTCTGATTCTATGAAAACCTGCTACTTATTGTTTAAAAGTAGTTATTTATTTATTGTCAGTTGTTTTTGACAGTTGTACAAGAAATAATGTTATTGTATAGGGGTATTAGGTAAATACCAATTTTCTGTGGACATTTTAAGTACGTATATTTCATTGTAAAATGAAGTAAGACAAATAACTTTAATCAACAACAATAACCTTTCCTGCGTCTAACTTACAAACCAAAATATTTTTCAATTATTTGTTTACATACATCAAGGTCCGATGATGTTTTTCCACAAAACCGTAATTATCGAGTGGCCCTGGAATTTTTAAATCTCGGCGGAAATTTTTTTTCACCGTAAATAAATGGATGCATTTTTGACTGAGTCATGGAAATATGTAATTTAATTGGATTTGAGGTTTCTTTGTTAGTTTAATAATAATGTACATATTTTGGCGCGGGTGCTTTAATACGTATACTTATATTTATCTGTCAAATGAGGTGGTCGAGGAGAACCCATTTCTTTTCTCTCGACCGTCCCTGAATTTCTCCAAATTACGATAATTAAAGCTAGTTTGATATGGATGCGAAATGCGGATCACGAAGTTTATTCCTATTGGCCAATTTCAAATTAAATTTAGTGAATGAGAATAATATTTACGTACAAACCGTACCACAAAATATATTGTATAAGCTGTATCTATAATGTGCCTGTACCCAGAGCTGTCGCAATTACTCTTAAAAAGTAATTCAATTACAATTACCCATTACCCTCCGAAAAAGGCATCAATTACAATTACCAATTACTAACAGTATGATAAAAATATTTAAATTACCGCATGCACTAAAAGTAACCTTGATCAATTAGCGCATTCGAATTACTGAGTTTAATTTAATTACTTTTATACTAATTCAATTACTTTATAGTAATGGAACTACTCTAAAAGTAATTGAATTACTCTGATTCTATAAATCATAGGCACTTTTTTGGCAAATAAATTACTCTGAGTAATTTAATTACATTTTGGTAAGTAATTGAATTACGTTCTGGTAATTGAATTACGTTCTGGTAATTGAATTACATTTTAAAATCGAATTAGTATATGAGCAATGGAATTACTTTTTTAACATTTTACAAAAAGAGAGTTGTATAGGTAAGGTATTATTTTTTTAATAGTAGTAGGTCCTACTATCACACTTTATTATAGAAAGAAATTTTAAAAATTTCGAAATTTATAGTTAAACTTGATCTCCTAATTTTTCTACTAAATTCTCCTACTTACCTTTAACAAATTGACCAATAATAACAATTTTATATTTAATATGATTTATTTGTTGAGATAAAACAAACTTAATATTAGGGAAAATAAAAAATATTTTTTTCTTTCTAGAGTAATCTAGAGTAAAGGAATTATGAAATTTTTTAAAGGAATTGAATTATTTTGGAGTAATTGAATTACTTTTAATCTAATTGAATTATTCGGGAGTAATTAAATTACTTTTTATGTAATTGAATTATTTGGGAGTAATTCAATTACCTTTATTCTAAGTAATTGAATTATTTGGGAATAGTTAAATTACTTTTTATGTAATTGAATTATTTGGGAGTAATTGAGTTACTTTTTAAAATAATTGAATTACTTTTAAGTAATTCAATTACCACATATTTCTTAAAACCAATTACCAATTACAATTACTTTATCACAGTAATTGGAAAATCAATTACAATTACTATTTTCAAAAAGTAATTCAATTACAGTAATTCAATTACTAAAAAGTAATTGAACACGATTTTTCAATTATTTTAATTCAATTACCGACAGCTCTGCCTGTACCTTACTATTATTATACAATAAAATTGTATTGTCATTAGGGAATAGCACCAAAAATAGTTTAAAAAGTAATACATAGGGGTTATATACCTACACAAGTCTTAAAATTTCGACTTTCACATATACCTAAAAAAACTTTTTATCGCCTCTAAAATTTAGATTTTGCTAAAGGTTAACGCTCCTTTTATATCATTATGTTGCATGGGACGTTATTAAAAATAATACTCTTATCTGACATCTTATAAAGACATTTAAGTAGCTTTTTTTACTTGTTATTTTTATCCAGACGTAAAAATATATAAATCCCATGTAATGTTTTATATAATAATAACAACATCCTTGTCTTTCTTGTTATAATTAATATTTGTACGTATTTAAAAACTATTAAGTCGATAGTGATAATAAGGAAAAAACCGAGCATCTAATGCACTATCATAAGGTCAAATGGCACTGGTATATTTCCATGTAAACTTAGGGAGCTTGTTTTCAAACTTATTCCTACTAAGTCAATTGTAGCGATAAGAATGTAACTCAGCCATCCATCCATAGTACTGGCAGTTTCACATTCTAAGGTCTAAAAACGGTTCATTGGTTCTTGAACAATCTTCCTATCAAAAATAATTAATATTATTGCTTATTTATACAATACATCTGTTATTGTGACTTGTTGACTTATTACCGGTTCAAGAATGCTTTAGTTCATTTTAAACCAGTTCAAATAATTTTTAATATTGATGAAATATTACTGATACTAATAATTATCGTTTTCAAATTGGGTCATTAAGCCGCCTTTGATCATTACAATTCTTTAACTAATTTTATTTTTATTAAAACAATTATCTATAAGAAGGTTTGGGTTGATTATTATTAAAATTATTGAGGAAAATTTTAACGTTCGCATCACGAAATATCAAAGGGTAACGGTTGCATGCTAGTCAGACATGATACAAATTTGCGCAAAACGCTGAGTATTGATTTTTTGTCCAATTATATGAAGCAAACCCTTGTAACAAGATATTGATCATTTTAATAGACTATAGATGATCCAGGCATAATAATATAGATAATATTAATATCTAAATAAATAAATCAAACAAATAGTCTGCCTGAACGTGGCGCACTCCTTTCTGCACCTCTGGTATTAAAAAAAAGTATGGTGTTACCAAAGATAGCTGAAATACATGAAAGACTTGATGCCTCGGCGGCCACAACTCGACAAAAAACGTAATGCCGCGTATTATGTGAGTCTATTCAACAACCCCTCGATTAGGCGTTGTTGGTCTATTGCAGCCTCAAAGACGATGTAACATTTTATTCGTTTCTTTCTACAGCGGTGGTCTTTCCAATCTCCTCTACCACGTCTCTTTGCCGGTCCATTTCTACAACTCTTACGACGACACTAAGACCAAGAAACGCCATAACATGGAACCCAAAGAAGTCCTGATACGTATCTATGGACAGACGCACGGAGAAGGGGCGCTCGAAGCTCTTATCACTGAAAGTGTGATATTCACGCTGTTGAGTGAAAGAGGTAGGTTCCGATTTATAAACATCAGATCGTGGTTTATTCTTTGTTAAATGCTTTTTATTATGATTATGTTATAGCATATTATTTTCTAATATGAAACTACTTCTATGATGAATGAATACCGTTCTCCACAGAATAATATACAGTGAGGACCTAAAGTCCGTCCCCCCCCCCCCTCTAACTTCTAAACCGTTCGGTATATTTTAATGAAATTTTGAACGATAATATTTAAGCAAGTCTTGCACTTTTGACATACCAACGACCGCTTTAAATTTCAAGATGACAGCTGGGTCCGCTTTTGGAATATTTAATGGAACACCCTGTATATTTTTACATTTTTAAATTCCACATAAAATTAAAATTATTTTTTATTAAATGCATTATTAGTCTATACTTCATAGTTTCCGAGATATTGACTCTCGAAAAGTGACATTTTTGAACTTTGACAGCTTATAACCTTCTAACAGTACGTCTTAGAGCAAAACGGCTTACATGTCCCTATCTTCAATTTTTATTATCTTCCCAAAAAAATCAGATTCCGGTTAAAGCGGATGTAACTCGAAAGCAGGAAATATAGTTGTTCCGGTTTAACTGGAAGTTGATTTTTTTTGGGAAGATAATAAAAATTGAAGATAGGGACATGTAAGCCGTTTTGCTCTAAGACGTACTGTTAGAAGGTTATAAGCTGTCAAAGTTCAAAAATGTCACTTTTTGAGAGTCAATATCTCGAAAACTATGAAGTATAGACTAATAATGCATTTTATAAAAAATGATTATAATTTTATGTGGAATTTAAAAATGTAAAAATATACAGGGTGTTCTATTTAAAAAAATATTCCATAAGCGGACCCAGCTGTCATCTTGACATTTAAAGCTGTCATTGGTATGTCAAAAAGTGCAAGACTTGCTCAAATATTATCGTTCAAAATTTCATTAAAATATACCGAACGGTTTAGAAGTTAGAGGGGGGGGGGACGGACTTTAGGTCCTCACTGTATATATATATATATTATGTGATTTTACTTTCTATACAGGGTATTTCATTAAGGGTGGCCACCGGCCATATCTCGGAAACTACTAAGCATTGAAACTTGGGGAAAATTTTTTTATGATAAAAGTGGTCATGAGAAAATTCTGGAAATTGAAAATTAATTTTTAAACTTCTAAATTCTCCGAAAATTCCTATATTATGGTATACTATACCTCTGGTTAGATCATTAAAAATAATAGATAATTCTGCATCATTTTGGTTTAAGGCTCATTGGCGTACCGACCTTGATAAGAGTGGGGGAAGCTATTGAATGTGTAAGCATTAAAATCGCTATAACTTCTAAATGACTTATCCGATTTTACTAAATTTAAGCTTGTTTGGAAGAGAAAGGTAAGCACTTTTAATTGCCGTTTCCAACGATACACGATAGTTTCTAATAAAATTGCTAGAGGGCGCAATTTGTAATAATAACAGTTTTTTTGACTTTATCCCGAAAATTCAAATCATATGTTGTTGGTTTCAGAGTTATTGCCAAAACAATAATTTTTAACCCTTATCGAAGAAATTATTGTTTTTATAGCTTCGTGGTCACGACAAAAAAATATTTTTAAACTTGTGCTTCTTTTATGTGTAGGTTTGTTACTCATTATTATAATGGCCCAAAAACTACTTTAGAATTAATGACATAATCATGGAAAACTTCTAATTTAGGCATAATATGATGTTTTAAAAATAAATCTAGATAGCCGTGAAACAAAATCGGCAGATTTAATTTTGATAGGTGTTGACAAAAGTTTCTCCTTGATTCTTTTTTTGAATTACTTCTTACATAATCAAAACTATAGGCTTGCCGTATATTTTGAATGTAATAACAACAAAGATATCGAACTTCAGTCTTCACATTTTTTCTTTCAAATTTAATCGACTTTCCGATTATGATGTCATAGTTATACCGTGTGATTTGAATTTTCGGGATAAAATCGAAAAAACTGTTATTATTACAAATTGCGCCCTCTAGCAATTTTATTAGAAACTTTTGTGTATCGTTGGATACGGCGATTGAAGATACTGACCTTTCTCTTCCAAACAGGCTTAAATTTAGTAAAATCGGATAAGTCATTTAGAAGTTATAGCGATTTTAATGCTTACACTTTCAATAGCTTCCCCCACTCTTATCAAGGTCGGTACGCCAATGAGCCTTAAACCAAAATGATGCAGAATTATCTATTATTTTTAATAATGTAACCAGAGGTATACCAGAATATAGGAATTTTCGGAGAAATTTAGAATTTTAAAAATTAATTTTCAATTGTGCTCTCTTGTGGCGAAATGCGGAACTTAAAAATAATTTCCAGAATTTTCTCATAACCACACTTTAATCATTAAAAATGTTCCCCAAGTTCCAGTGCTTAGTAGTTTCCGAGATATGGACGGTGGCCACCCTTAATGAAATACCCTGTACTGAATTTTTTATGTTGAACGATTTGTGTAGTGATTTATTCCGCATAGTTTCTCTAGTTCTTGTAATGTTTCTCTGATTCCACTTCAGTTTCTATATGTAACGTTGTCTTTTCCCCATACTAGGATTGGGTCCCAAGCTCCACGGTATCTTCCCCGGGGGTCGCATTGAACAATACATCAACGCCCGACCCCTTCTCACCACCGAACTGGCCGACGAGAAACTGTCCGTCCAGATCGCTCAGAAAATGGCGATGCTTCATTCTATGGACGTAAGTATTAAATCGCTGCTTTCAAATACTTAGATGTTCTGTTTCAGATTGAAAAAGCAACTTTTTCAACCAACACGGGGGTGTCGTTTGAAAAAAATCAAGCGTAAGCGTATGAAAAGGGGATAGGTAACATTTTTTTTCTAATACTGTGTTGTTTTTCTGTTTAAATCATTGTTTTTTTTTTTCACTTTTTCTACAGTCATGTTTTTATTTCTAACGAACGTTGTTCAATGATTTGCAAAAAGATTTTTTTATTTTTCTGTAATTTTTTGCGTAATTCTTCCATGGTTGTATTATAGATCTTTCGTCACTTATTTTTATCGTTATTTTTTAGTAAAATACAAGATAATATTTATGTATTTCCTAATATCGTTTTTATATAACGTGCGACTATTAGGTATTTGAAACTTATGCAATATTTTTTTTTTAATTTTGAGATAATATTAATATGATACAGGGCGGCATTATAACGTTATTGTCGAATTCTTCAAGTTAGCGACTTAAACCAGTACAACGACCTGTACAACAAAATTCTACATATTTTAACTTTAACTATAAATTGAAATTGACTCTACTAATGTTTTGTCAATACCCTAAATCCTGTTCAAAAATCGTCGCTAAATAATTATGTCAACATTTTTTACACAATCGATTTAAGTGCCTGAATTTCCCTTAAAAGCTCTAAAACACGTTTTGCGCACGTAAGTCAGGCGGAATAATTATTTTTCTTTTAAATTTAATTCGATTATTAAATATCAATTATGAGAACGATGATAATGTTAGGCTTTTAAAGTTGTATTATTTATAAACTGCAAATAAGACTTTGGCGCGCGAACTTAATCAAATTAGCGCTTCCTTGTCACATTCGAGAAGTGCCTAAACACTATTCTTTTCACGGGCAGGACTGGCCTACCCATTTTATGCGTTAAAAGATTCGGCGAGACGTATCTAATCGGAGAGTTAAAAAAATGTCACACATAGCAATGTCGTAAAAACTTTGCAAGGTAGATAGGTAGTAATTATTGATTATTATTTTATTATTTACACCTCACAATGAAGGTCAAAACGTAAACAAATGCGCGGTACATTTTTTTTAGTCTAGTTATTTTTATGTAAAAAAGAACCGATTAAAAACATTTTTTTTTAATTATAAATTAATTTAATAATTATCGATAATTATACATTCAAATGAATTCGAGATCGAGACTAGCGATGTAGAAAATTTTCCAGTGGCCTCAATCACGTCTATTTTTAAAGTATAAACAAAAGCGACCACTGTTAAGACGTTCGAATAACACGTACATAGTTGAGCAACTTTATCTGTTTTCGAGATATTTTTAGAATTATTGTAGGGTTGCGAAAGAGAAGACGAATTATCGGATTGTCGCGTATAAGAAGGCAAGACAAACAACGATGATAACAAGTCGATAAAAAATTGGGTTTAAATTGTCTTTTGATGCACGAATCGCGGACAAGGGCGTCACTCGTACGGGGGATCGATGAATGGACGCCGTAGGCTATTTTTACCCTTCAAGTCTTGAATAATCGTTTATTAATTTTTAATAAAATATACAGTGTGTCCAAAAAAGTATGCAACATATGGGAAAGTTCTTATCACCGATTTTTCAGAAAATTTTATTCTTTATAAAAGTTGGTGCATTCCTTAAAACTATAAATGCATATTTCATATTTCACCTGCGGCTAATAGTAGGGGAGCAAATGCCATTTTTTCGAAATTGCTTTAAGAGTAAAGCACCTTAATTATTAGAAATACAGCAAAATTTTATATAGAAATGTTTTTGCAAATTAAAAACTTAGTCCAAATACATAATTTGAGTTATGTGTGTCAGTTTTTAATTTTTTTTATATGCATTTCTTTAAAATATAGGTTTTTGGACTTCGGCGCTGGGTGAAAATGACAAATAAATTATTAATTATTTCCAGTAAGATGAATAGAGTTGGATTCTATCATAATTTTGTTTAGAACATAAGTTGGCTAAAATGTGTTTAAGTAGGCGTGCAACACGCTAATATCTGAACCAACTCGCAACATTGAAAGGTTTTAAAAAGTTTGCAACTACTTAATCCATTTTTATTATAAACCCCCGTTTAAGTTATTTAATAAATATATTAAAATTGCGTAAACAAAAAATCGACCAGAGGTGTACCGTTTAGGGGAAAATAGAGATTAACCAAAAAAAAAATTAAAAATTGTGACACCTAACTCAAATTTCGTATTTGGACTAACTTACTAATTTGCAAGAACATTTCCATATAAAATGTTGCTGTATTTCTAATAATTAAGGTACTTTACTCCTAAGGCAATTTCGAAAAAATGGCATTTACTCCCTTACTATTAGCCGCAGGTGAAATATGAAGTATGCATTTATTGTTTTAAGGCATGCACCAACTTTTATAAAGAATAAAATTTTCTGAGAAATCGGTGATAAGAACTTTCCCATATGTTGCATACTTTCTTGGACACACTGTATATTGTTGATAATTATTAAATTCAACTATGTATATTTTTAATACCTGAATCGAAAGTGATAATTTAGTCCCTAAAACTAGGGACTAGAATGTTTTTATTAGCTATAGAGTCCAAAACACGTTTTTACCTTCACCTTGACTGATGGTAAACCCAATGGGTTCGCTTAAGTTCGCTATCGTATATAGTACTAATCAAATGAGCTCGCAGAAAAATTTACATAATACCAAAATCCGGTTGTATTATGTTAATTGGTGATAAAAATTGACACCTCACGTAAATCATATAGAAAAATGGTCCGTAATATGTTTTGGTTTCAGTAAAAGACGTTGGCATTTATGTTTCGATCACATCATAGTACCACTCCGCAGACAAAATATTGTGAAATAATCCAAGTTTGTTTTCAGTGTAAAAAAAAAACATTTAATATTTTTCTAACCTTAACAATCGTCATTATCGGAAAAATAAACAAAAGCAAGGTAATCCACTGAATATTCATACATATGCAATTGAAATTGGATCAAGGTAAGCATAACAAATATTTTGGAACGTCCGTCGTCCTTATTTTTTTGGTTTTGATCCACCCTGTATCATATCGCTTAACGTCATTAAGGACAGATTACATAAATGTCGATTTTTCTTCCATGATTTTTTGCCATTTCTATCTATATAATAAATCATTGTCATTGTAAAAATGCAACCATGGACCAAGCGCACAATTGCATACAACTCAACTGTTAAACGAAACTTCAACTGTCAATAATTTATTGTAGTACATTTATTTTTCGCCTATCACACATATGGGGTATGTTGTTATTATTTGTTCTAGCAACTACGCTTACTTACCTGCCACCCGTCGACACAAAGGGGCCCACGGAAAATGGGGCTCGCCAAAGGGGGCCCAAAGTGGTCCGAGGGACCCGCACAGTCCCGGCAGCCGCTGAGTACGGACCTGTGCTCTGGCAGTAGGAAATTATAAAGTTTTTTTTTGTTATGTAGCACTATTTAACATACTACGTTTCTTTCGGGTTGAAGGATGATAATTGGTGTTTTGGGAGAGGACGGTGTTTTCGGGGGCTGGCCATTTTGGATAGAATGTGAACTTCTTTCGGCTAGTAGGGTGGGTAGTTAGAAAAGTATACCATACATTTTTGGGCAGTCGAAAAAATTAATGGGGCACTTGGGTATAATACTAAAAGTTATATTATTATAAGCTAAAGTTTTAAATAATTTATTATTATTTGCCCAGTTGTCTTTATCAGTTCTTTATTTTGCACTCGGTATTTTACAGTTGGGAACACAATCATGTTTGTTGTAACTTCTATGGTCTTATCAGTTTTTTCGACGAAAACCATCATAACAATTTTACAGCTATAGCTATTTGTTTCTAATAGCTATTTCGTCACACTTTAACTGTTTATCGAAAAAAACCATAAAATTAATTGTTTCCAATAAATAAATGTTTTAAATTTTCCACACTTGAAACACGTTGGATAGGTATACTTTGACGAATTCTTACATTTACCAGTAAATCCGAATAATCATCATTTCGCGCATCTATTTAGGCGAATAAAATCATTCATCTGTTTATAGCTTTGTTTCTCAGGCAAGAAAACATTGTAACGTCTCTCAAAACCCCAATTATTTAGTAAAATACTTTCAAAGATTATTTATTAAAGAGAACACTAAATTTAATAACGATCCGGAACTTTGACCAATGCACAGAGTAAATTGTATAAAAGGAAAAAATCAGATATTGTCCCCCAATTTTCACAAATTTGTGAATCTTTTTGGCCTCGCATATATTCCTCATTTCTTTAATTATTGACACATTTTTTAAATTTCATCCAAAAATTACGATTCCGACGACTTTTTACACGATATAAATGTATTCTTGTAAAAAAAATAATAGGGAGAAAAAACTATTTATTTAATCATTACTCATTACATAATCTATCATCGAATTGGTGTAAGGGCTTCCTCATAGGACTTAAAAGGACCTACATTCGCATTAACTTTTTTCATTTTTTTAAACGTAGCTTCTCCCCTTAAAATATGCGTACGGAATTTCCGGATACCCTGTATAAGATTCCTCAGTATCATCCGATTATTTGTCAACGAAATGACTTTATGTATTGGTCTCGGTTCTCTATAAAAAATCTTAATACTACTTAACTTTTCACATCACAACACCACATTTCTGTATATAGTATAATATACCATACTCTGTCTTCGTTATTTTATTTTGTGACATAAATATTTTCTATGACCGGTCACTGTAGTAATTCAAGAAAAGTTTAATTTTCAAATGAAAAAAAAAAACCTATCAAAAAATTTAAGAAAAGTCTGCAGAGAGTTAGATATTTTTTAAAAAGGAAGTACAGGTGTTGGCAATACAAAGCCCGCTTATTAATAGAAGAATAAACTGGACGGTAGATAATAATTGTTTCGACCGCGCCTGTACTACAAACCGTTTGACAAATCTATGTAACTCACTCCGGAACTTAACACGAACGCTTCAAAACAGGAACAAATAATTTTTTTCTATATCACCGTCAACTTTTTCCAGGTACCCCTGCACAAGCAACCCGATTGGCTGTGGAACACCACCGACAGATGGCTCAAAACTTGCCATAAAAAACTCAACAAAATGACTGTGCCGGACTGCGTCAGGAATCTTTTGAACGGCATCGACTTACGGACGGAGGTCGAGTGGCTCAGAGAAAGGTACATATATACGCGACGTCATCTCGCACTTGACCGCCTTTTTAGGTTAAATTTTATTAACAAATATACCCTTTTCAGGTTAGAACAGGAAAACAGCCCGGTCGTATTTTGTCACAATGACATGCAAGAGGGAAACATCCTCCTGCGTATTGACGAAGACCAAGACAAGGAAAACATCGCGAGTGACTGCAAGATTGTCATTATCGGTAAGTTCCGGTCGGTTTGCCATATTCGATCCGCAAGTTGTAATAGCCAAAAATTGGACGGCATTTTGTCTCCTTTTCGGCCAGACCGGGGTCCAGACAGAGTTTCCAGTTCAACCGGAACCATCTGAGACACGTGTATTTCCAAATTACATTTTTTACGGATAAAAACGCAAAAACAATAGTTCTTATCGACCCAACTAACAACTTTGTTGCAATTAAAACAACAACAACGTAAAAACATGTTTTTCGGGATTGGTATCGGAATATAAACTCGAAAAAAGATGATAATAATAAATTTCCATAATTGGGTAGATTGTAGACGTCGAGTAAATAAAATGATTCAGTCCCCCCGGTAGTGACAGCGAAAATTTACATAAGATCGCGACAAATATGTAATTAATATTTTTGTTCCCAGGCAGTGACTAAATATAATTTTATTGTTAAACTATTAATACATGGGGTTTAAATTATTATTTGACTTGGAATTAGAGCTTATTCTTCGTCACACCCACAATATATTATGAAAATTGCCCAATCCATTGCACTGTTCCTTTAAAAAAAATACTAGTCTGTCTGTAAAATAACAGTTGTGCGTCATTTTAAAGACTAATAAACTGTAATTTCAAATCATTCTTATAGTTACTTCAACAGAATTTTTAATTCCTCGAGGGATAAACAAAAGCTAAAAATAATTTTTTCTACTACCGGAAAATATATAAAATAAATCAAAATACAAACACTTAGTGCGTAAAGTATTTTGTTTTACGCACGGCATAGAAAAAAAATGTACTCCTATATTACTTGGGAAGCAAGGCCAAAGTAGCTTTCTGTGCAGAATCTGCAATATTCGATAATCGAATACAATCAAATTAATTAAATTTGTTATCACAATTCAAACTTACCCTATTAAAAATCTTCAATAATCCAAAATAAGTAGTGTCCGACTAAAATAAGATTTTCAGCCGGAACCGAATCTTCGGCCTTGGTCTCAGTTTCGGCCGAAACCGAAACTTAAAAATTTTATTGTATTACTGAAATTTCATTTATTTTATATAGGACGAGATCGATCTTGGGAACGGATTGAACTATTCCCACAAAAAAAAAGGTCGATAAAGAAAAAATCTAATATTTACATAGACAACACTGCCTACAAACCCACTCAAAGTTAGCCGAACGGTGCGCGAAAATGTACGAACACTGAGTTTCGGCATGGCCGAAGGTTCGGCCGGTTTTTGGCCGAAACCGGAACTGTCACCGATACTAGATTTTTTGGCCGAAACTAGCCGAACCCGAACCTTCGGTCGGTCTCTAAAAATAAGTTCTTAAAATTATACATATACCTTGCATGAATTACAAAATGTCAACATTTAGATACGTCAAAAAAATGCTATAACGCGTAAGGTGTTTTTTTTATTCATGAGATCTGCGCACTTGCCTACAGCTCGTTCTCGTTCGTAATAAAAGACCTACTTTACACACTTGTTGCATAAATAACTACCGGGCGAGCAAAAATTATTTGCATCAAAGAGGACTTGGATTAAAAAACGTAGGGCTTGGTTTAGATAAAATTACTTGTAACGGCTGTCAAAGATGATGGAATAACTGATTGATTGATACGGCTAAGCATTACGTCCTTAGATGCAAGGCCCTCTTTGATGCAAATAATTTTTGCTCGCACGGTATTAAGGTGGGAGTATCAACATGCTTGCCAACCTATAACCTATTTCGCGTAGATTTATTTATGTTTTCTAGCTTTACCACAAAATTTAAAGAAAATCAGTATCGACTTGATATTCTGTAGGTAATAATTGACATATTTAATAAATATCAAGGAATTTCATAACTTATTTTAGGATAATTGTATAGCGAAAAATATCGGGTAAGATTTTTTTTAACATTATTATGTCATTGTCACTCATTGTTCTTTCACTATACAATTCTCCCAAAATTAGCAATGAAATAAATTGATATTTTTGTAATATATCAGATACTACCTAAATAATGTACCGACGATATTGATTTTCTTTAAATGTTAGTTATTAAAATAATAAAGTCAAAAAATCAACGCGAAATAGGTTATAGGTTGGCAATAGATTGAATGACGTTGAGAATTCAACCTTAAGTTAAAAAAAAAATGGCCTAGTTTGAAGTTGGAATTGTTTTTCCTACAGGCAATAATTGATAGTTTCTTGTAGATTTCGAGTATTGCTCTTACAACTACCGCGGTTTTGACCTGGCGAACCACTTCATCGAGTGGGTTTACGACTACAAAGAGGATGATCATCCTTTCTACAGGGAAGACCATAGCAACTACCCAGATGAGAAACAGAGATTGACATTTATCAGGTAAGAACGACGACGATTTTATGAGACGACTCATTATTTGGTAATTTTCTTTGAAATAATTTAAATGGTTATTTTCAAGAATAGGTAGTGGATAATGAGTCATTATTATACACAAACTGTGGGCAGCCCTAAAGTTATAGTGATTCGTACTAAAATTTGAACAACAAGACATTGAATCAAATTAAGCAAAAAAATATTGTAATGTATTTTTTCTTTTAGAACCTATTTGAATGCTAGAGGTTCCCGAGAGAACCCCAAGAAGGTCCTGAAGGAAGTGGAAGTGTTTACGTTGGCAACCCACTTCTTCTGGACATTGTGGGGTTTCGTCAATGCAGAGACGTCACAAATTCCCTTTGGATATTGGGTAAGTTTAAGTATTTCTTTCTGTGTTATAACTTTATCCATTTGTTTAGGCAACTAAATATACGACTCCTGGTATATTTGGTTACAAACAAACAAATCATGCTTTCACGCAATCTATTGTTTGCAAACTTAATTATATGTTAGGTTTCGATTTCTCCCGTTAGATGTCGCAATTAGTCACTGGTCGTCCAGTTTTGAACATTATATCCGTGTAGTGAAATAAATTATAAGCTAAAAACAACTAATTTATATGATGGTCGCCTAAAACTGTGGACTACACAAAAATATAAATAGGTTAATCTTAGTAGATCACCCATCAATTTAAGAGTCATATTTTGTTGCAGGAATACAGCTGTTCGAGACTTTCCGCCTACTTCGAACTGAAGGAACGGCTTTCCTGCAACATGCAGATCAAGAGAAAGGTAGAGTGCCTCTCACTAGATTGAGAAGCCCCTCACTGAAACCATAGAGCACCATACTTCTCCTCGCCCCAGGGTGGGCGGGGGATTACTATCCATCTTAGTTCTTTCTGTAGATTTCACACACATTGAAGAGGTACGAGGATACCCCATGAGGTATCTTTTATTCCAAGAGGTACATACCCCCCACGAGGTCACGTTCATGGGGTGCCGTTTAATAGGCAAGGCGTAAAAACAACACGTCATACGTGGATTGGTGAGGAAGTAAATTGAGGCAACATTGTCTCTCGTATTGACGAAAAGAAAAGGAGGAAGATTGGAAACATCTGCGTCCTCTTTTAAATAATG